>BHFT01025198.1:61231-147001 GCA_004320025.1 Laticauda laticaudata | reverse complement strand
ACCCCCCCCCCCCCCCAGGGCAAGGTTATAAAGTAACATGAAGAATACTATTCAACCAGTTTTCTACCAATCAGATCCTTCAAGATGGTTTGGGTTAGACTGTTTTCGCCATTTGCTTGGTCTTAATGAAAGTTATAATCCAAGACATCAAATAAATTCTAGGTTGGAGAAAAATTTATTCGGGCAACTGAGAGTGAAAAATGGCCAGCATGATTGCCCTAAACTTTGTCCCCACTATGAAGGAAAGTGTCCATAACTGAAAAGTCTTCTAGCTCCCAAATATGTTATAGAGATAAAGTAGGTACTGTATATCACATAGGTATTGTCTTGTAGAGGAGAAAAAAAAGAAAGGTACAACATATATCTAAAATATCACATGACATTTGTAACAGAGTCTAAATATTTATACTCTTAAAAATATTAGTTTTTCTAGCTTTAAACAGAATATTCAGCATTAAATATATAGGTTGGAATTTCATGGCATGCCTGGACAAAAAAAATCATTATGGGTTCACCTGGTATGTGTAACCATTCAGTGGTGGAATTAAAAGTTTTTTACTATTGGTTCTGTGGGCATGGTTTGGAAGGTATGGCAGGGGAAGGATACTGTAAAATATCTAGACAGAGGTGGCATTTACCAGTTCTCCAAACTATTCAAAATTTCTGCTACCTATTCTCCAGAAATGGTCAGAATCTGTTGAATACCATCTCTGTAACCGTTCCTTAAAGTAGTTTAATGAATGTATTATCTAATATAGCCAGTATAAAACACATGAAGAATCCCTTCAAATTTTAGGAATTTATTAAATTTTCACTTCATTGGAAAATAATGTTCTAATGCTGGTTTCACAGTATGTTGCCAATATTCTGTGAGAAATGTATAGAGCATTGTTTCTCAACTTTATCAACTTTAAGAAGTATGGACTGCAACTCCCAGAATTCCTCAGCCAGACAGTTATGCAATTCTGGGAGTTAAAGTCCATACCTCTCAAAGTTCTGAGGTTGGGACACGATAGTATAGACTAATGGATAGGAATTTCAATGCTGCTCTTATCATACTTTCCAACTCTCCATAATTATTAATCTTTTTCTATTAATATTTTGAATTGCAGTCTCTGAATGGTATTTATCAAATAAGAAAAAAACCTAAAATGTTACAATACCCTAGGATTTCATCTTAGTTAATGATAGTTCAAAGAGCTTTATATCCTTAAAATGTAACAACTGTATATTGACAGTAAAAACACCTAAAATTAAATAGGTAAGATTGTTTTGAGTAAGTAATAACCCTCTTAATAATCTAGTTCAAACAATTTCTGGCCCACATAAGTTCTGGCTTAAATAAACCTGATTCTAAGAATAGAGTTCAAAACATAATGCACCTATTTTTGCACATGTGTAAAACTACCGTACTTTTGTGCATGTGCAAAGTGTGCAATCCAGTATAATCAGTTTGCACAAGGTTCCTGGGAATAGGAACTTGCCTAATCAAATGATTGCCTACAAATGATTTAAGCTGACTTTATGCAGAAGCACAGCACTTTAAGCCAATTTTGCATATTATAATGGTTATAGAAAACACCTATTTTGGTACAGCTTTTTTTAAATGTGGAGCACAGCCACAAAGGTATAGTAATCAGCCCCTGTCTTTATACAGTCTTTCAACAATAGTAACTTGATATTATTCAGTGGCTACACCCCCCAAAAAAACAAGTTTTAGAAACCAAATCAATACAAATAAAACCATTCCCAGACAAATCCTAAATAAGGGGTCCTTGGTGCTTTCTGAGCTTGCTTGTTTTCTTGCAAACATTTCATTATCCAAAGTAGGTAATATCAACAGTGCTAGTTACCTAATTTGGGTAATGAAATATCTGGAAGAAAACAACAAGCTCAGAGAGCACCAAAGACCTTTCATGTCAACCCTGAACTACAAATATTCTCCTTTATTAATTCCTGAATGATTGCATTTGACAAGCTTTCGATACCGTAACATAGTGGAAACTGAATCTGTTCATGAAGAATGTCTTGCTGAAATAATACTAGTTCTCAGTGTTTATTCTGTCTCCCTGCTTTAATTCCAAACTATCCATCTCTCTGTCTGTCCATCTGTCTCTTCTCTCCCTCCACAGAGCCGAGCATCTCTCGTAACCTGCCACTGCCACCTCCTCTTCCTCCAGCCCGGCCATCTCATGCTTCTCTGGACCATGGATTGCCAGAGTCTAAAGGGCAGACTGAAGAGGAAGCTCAGATGGAGCCAGAGGTGGATGAGGGAGCATCTGTGAGAGTTGGATCCCTTCCTCTGCCAGAAGAATCAGAAGGGCGAGCCAGGGCTGTGAACAACCAGTACTCATTTGTTTGAACACGGTGGTGATGTGAAAAAAAAAAAAAATAAGGGAACAAACCCTTTTGCTCTAACTATTATTAGATGGAAGTTCTGATGCTGACCATAGGTACCAGATGGGCTTGAACACCCAACAGACTTCTAGACCTTCCTTGAGAAATCTTTGAGGTGGGGATGGACCTCATCCCCTCAGTTCTTTCTGCCCTCTTTCCCTGGGTATGGAGGGAGCCTCACTTTTGCTTTCCCCCTCTCCCCACCCAGTCTAGGTACATGGCCCTCTTGGGGTTCTGCTATCAGCTTTCAACCCCTTAGTCTGCACTACTTTGGTCCTGTTTGGGTTGTTGAGAAATTGGCCTGTCCTTTCCCTCTTTCCTCCTCCTCTTCCTCCTCCTTATACCCTCTCCCTTTCTTCAAGCCTCTGCAGTTGGATAGTCCACAAGAAACACTACCTGGAGGAAATGAGAGTGGTTGTAGCTCCAGGATAAATGTTGACTTCCATCATTTGTACCCTTGCCTTTCTTGGTGAATGTATGGAGTTTCTGAATGTAATCCTTTCCCCTCACGCTTTCTCTTCGTGGGGAAAAATTGGCTGCTTCCCCCCCCCATTTAAATATATATTTATATTCTTTTCTCTGCTTCCTTCCCCCCCCCCCACTCCTCTCAAATCATGAGAACTGGTGACTTATTAAACAGTCTATACCCCAGAGAATCACATCATGCTATGAAATACACCTTTGGGGAGACTGTCCTTTTCCTCTTATTCTCTATGCTTCCTTCCTTCTCCTCTTTTAAGATTTATTTTTCTACTGTGGACTAGTTGGACTGCTCAGGCCCCCTACTTGCCTTTTCAATTTTTTTCTGTCCCTTTTTTAATTATTCTGGGATACAGTTCTGTGTTTTGTTTATGGGGGGAGTTTGTATAAAAAAAATAAAGGAAACATTTTACCTTTTTAAAGTGAACTTTTTAAAGAAAAAATATAGTAAGTAAATGAATAAAGTCTGACAGGCAAGGAGGGGGGAGTAGCTTGTTTTGGGGTAAAATAAATATTTGTCAGGTATCCTTTTGTTTTGAACTAATTTTCCTGCCTTGATTGGCAAATATGGAATCAAGTGAAGATATTACTTTACATTTACCATAGTTGTTTAAAGACCTAATTGGGATCAGCAATTATGTCACTAAGCGAAGTGATCCCTAGGGTGACCACAAGGTCACATCACTACAATTGCTTTTTGGTCAGAAAGAAAGTTTCACATCTTTGGTTTGATTTTGGTTTTGTTTGTTTTGTTTGCCTCCTAACCACTCCCCAAATGCTGGAGTGCCATCTTATTGTCTTGAAAGTAATGTGATTGCATCACAGTCTGTGGTTTGAATGCTGCAGATATTTTGTGTAAGCAGCTTACAGTGCTCTCTTGAAATCTGTTTCTCTCCAGTCTCTGTTCTAATGGGTGGTGGAATGAAAAAAAGTAAGTGATTTCTGTAGGCAATCTCTCATTTGCCTGACCCTTTCCTGCTGCCAGGATGTCAATATGTAGAAGAACAACTGAGTTTTCCTTTTTGAAAACTGCAGAGAGGGGAGAAAAGGTCAGACAAAGGAGATTGTGATCACATTGCTTTCAATCTGTATAAGAACAAATAGTTTACTCTCTTGAAATCCCTCTCCAATTTCTTTGTTCTGCAAGGAGTGGAAATCTGTAAGAATAACACAATTCTTGTTGACTTTAATGATAATCATTTGACTGAGGGACACTGCATGGGTTATAAATGAGCTATAAAGTTATTTTTGCCAGCATACCTGGTACAGTACGGTCATTGGATGAATGATCACTAAGCAAGGTTTACCTGTATAATGCTTGGTAATCATCAGACTTCACATATAAGCTTCCTCTTAGTCCCATTTTGATTGCTGATTGCTTAATGGAAATTTCTCTGATTTTGAAGTGTTTTGCATTGACTTTTCTCAATCTGCAGGACCGAATGAAGGAGTAGGGTATATCTGAAAACATACTCTTCTGCATGGAAAATACTCCTGAAATATGTCCCTCGTTTTTTTGAAAAATAAAAATAAAAACGGGGGAGTAGGTAGTGGCTGAGTTCACACAAAGTGCCAAATTAAAACCACAGATAGTATTGTTGGCTTAGTCTGGAAATAGAGTTATGGCAATAGACTTATTTTTCTTTGTTTGGTTGGAGATGTTTCACTGGCCATCCAAGCAGCTTCTTCTGTCTGAGCAAGCTGGTTAAGGGAATCTGAGTAGGCAGAGAGTTGTTGGATGTAACAACTCCTAAAATTCTTAGGGATACTCCTGCGCCAACCTCAGATTTCTTCCCCAAGGTACATGGTAATACATCAATGAAAATTCTCTGTCATCCAGGTAGAATTGGGCCTCTACCCTTATGGCTTCTTCCTTAAAGTGCATGGCAATTGTACTTGAATGACAGAATCATCATCGAACTTTGCCACGTACCTTGGGGAAGAAATCTGAGGTTAGCACAGGAGTAGCCCTAAGCATTTTAGAGAGAGAGAGGGAGGGAGGGAGAGGGAGAGTGTGTGTGTGTGTAGCAGAATTTGGAAGTTGCTATTGATAACTCCCTTGAAGTAAGACATGGTATCTACTTGGAAGCAAAGGGTTGCCATAAACAAAACGGTAAAAAAAGATGGATGGAATTTCTCCAATTGAATGAGAAAGTGAATCTTGAAAAAGTTGACCATGAAAATAATACAATAACATAGCTGTCTCCAGCTTTGTGCTTTCCTGTTATGTTTACTTGAAGCTTTCAGAATTTCTACCAACCATATTTTTTGTTAACCGGTGGTTTCAAAGTTGCAATTCCAGAAAGTGACAGGTTAAAGATGGCAACTCCACAGATGCCATTAGAATTTGTGAACTGTCCAGTATTTCTTCCCAGTATCTAAAGGCTGCTTCTGCTAGATTCCATTTTTGTTGCTTTTAAAATAGTTCTACTTTCTGTTCCATGAATTTTCAAGAAAGCATTCAAATTTCCAAAAGCTAATTAAAATACCATGTTGTAAAATTAATAAAATAACATTTAATTAAAAAAGAAAATTGTGGTGGAATTAAGTACAGGTAATCCTTGACTTATGACCACAATTGAGCCTAACATTTATGTTAAGTGAGATAGTTGGTAAGTGAATTTTGCCCCATTTTATAACCTTTCTTGCCTCAGTTGTCAAGTGAATCTCTGTAGTTGGTAAGTTAGTAATAATGGTTGTTAAGTGAATCTGACTTCCCCATTACTTGACTTGTCAGAAGGTTGCAAAAGTTGATTATATGACCTTGGGACAGAGCAATGGACATTAATAGGAACCAGTTTACCAAGTATCTGAATTTTGGTCACAGGAGGTTGTAACTGAAAAACACTTACTCACTTTTTTTCAGTGCCATTGTAACTTTGTGTTACAAACTTGTAAGTTTAGGACTGCCTATCTTGAACAAAAGAAAGCTTGTGATGTCTTACCTAAATGCTGTCCCATGATTATTTCTGAGCAGAGCTTTTCATAGTTTAGATATCACTTAACAGGTACTTGCCTAAACTATGCATTAGCAATGTGAAGAGAAGTTTCTTGGAAAAGCCATTTTATGGAAACTGGAAAGGTTGCAGACTCATCTCCAAAGGGCTATATGTTCCTGTGACTATGTTTATTTACACCAAGGTGTTTAAGGTCTGTAGGTTTGTAGCCAATCTCTCTGAATATGGCTGCAAGAGGAAAATAGACTCCAGATTGAACAGAAGCAGAGGTGGCATTTATCAGATTCTGACCAGTTCTGGAGAACCAGTAGCGGAAATTTTGAGTAGTTCAGAGAACTGGCAAATCCCACCTCTGACTGAAGATTTTACAGTCTCCTTCCCCTGCTACGCCCTCCAAGTCACACCCACAGAACCGGTAGTAAAAAAAAATTGAATCTCACCACTGATCAGAAGGATAGTTTGAATGATAGAGAAAGAACCAAGGAAAATGTCAAAGATCCTGGGTGACCTCCACAATCAAGTATAACAATATCAAGTTGCACCGCCCACTGATATCTGAAACTGGTATCCATGACAAAAGACCCCATTTTTGAAAGACACAAAAAAAGTAGGTTGGGTTTGCTAAAATGCAACTTTGAGAAGTCACAATCCTAGAAGAATGTTCTTTGGAGAGATCAATTAAAGCTTTTCAGTAAGTCACAGCATTTCCATGCTCACAAAAGAAAAGATACTTTTAAAGAAAAGAAAATTAGCCCTATTGTAAAACATGAAGGACAAGGAGGCCCATAATGTTATGTGGTTGCTTTGCTGTCTCCAGTATCAGATGTTTGAATGCTGGGCAGTATGAAATCAAGATTATCAAAACATTATGGAGCCAAACAATTTCTTAGAAAGTTATTTCTCAGTCACAGATTCTGGGAACTCCAGCAGCTAAAATGACCCAATGGTTGAAAAGAAAACATTGGATTCTTCTGAAGTGGCCTGTCATGAGTCTTGATCTGAATTCAACAGAATATTTATAGAAAGAGCTGGAACATGGAGTTGGAAGAAGGAACCAATCAAACTTAAGACCATCTAAGTCTGGTGAATACCTCAATGAGGTTGCACTAGACTCTAGAGAAAGAACACCAAGTCAGTTTCCCAACTTGGCAATTTTAAGATGCATAGATTTTAACTCCCAGAGTCCCCCAAGCAGCCCAGCAGTCTTAAAGTTACAAAGGAAATCTTGTTTTAAGTTAAACTGGGAATGTTCAAATCTGCAAAAGCTGCTTTTGAGTACTCAGAAGCATGAAGCTATTTCATTTCTGACCTTGACGCTAAAACATTGCACAGTCTTAAAAACAAAATCCCAGAAATAAGTAAGCTACTTGCCAAGAAAATTATGGTTGGTTCCTCTATAATAATTAAAACATATTTTAACTCTAGGATGACATACACGATAAGGGCAAAGCATGAGCCCAGTCAGCTATAGTTTATATGACAAATACTATTATTTCTTTTTGGTTTTTTTTCAGACTACTGATACTTGTAAGAAGCATTTTTAAAACTCATTTACTATAGATACCATGTTAATTAAGTGAGCTATTTGCAGCTATAGTTGATGGGGGTTATTCTATAAATCCTAGCATCTCTTCAAGTAGAATATTAATGGTAGATGAATCCATGCTAATAAAGAAGAGGCTTCAACAGTAATCACTAATCATTGTTGCTTTGGCAGGATTTTGTATTTCTATGCAGACCGCATGGAAAATCTGGAATGGGGAATGTTTCTTAATTTGTTGAAGGGAGTAAAAATGTGTTCCAGCTCATGGAGCCCTACTTTGGCCAGTAGGGGGTGCTGTTGGCCTTTGTAGGTGTAGTGAACTTTAATTCACTTAATCAAATCATGTTAATTAGCAATTTAACTTTAGAATAACCTTCCCAGTCTGGTGCCTTCCTGAGTAGTTGGGCTAAATTTCAAATTCCTAATCAGCCCAGCCATTTCAGGTTGAAGCAGCTGAAAACTGGTAGGGAAGCAGATAAAATCCAATTGCCTACATCCTCAAGCAAATTTCTGTTTTGAAGTTTTGTTGACTCTTAGCAGGAATGTAAGTGTTTCATTTCTAGATCAGAACTTGAATTTTGGGGAAGCATATTAGCTCTATAACCCCTTTATTACTAACTCATGTTTAAATGCCAATTGAATTAGGGTAATTTACTTATTCAATCATTTTGGTATAGGGAATTTTGGAGCTTTTTTTATTTCATTCTATTTATCTGTGTTGGTCTGTAACACATATAGATAATCCTTGACTTATGAACAAAATTGAAATCAGAATTTCTGTTGCTAAACAAGGCAGTTGTTAAGTGAGTCATGCCCAATTTTACGACATCATTTTGCCAGGGTGGTTGAGCAAATCACTGAAATTGTTCAGTGAATCACGTGGTTAAGTGAATCCAGCTTCTCTCGTTGACTTCATTTGTTGGAAGGTGATTGGGGAAATCATAAATGGCAATTATGTGATATTGCAACTATGCTGATCTGGTGGTCTTCACAATTTTTGCTAAAACAATAAGAACCAATGAAGTACTTAATCAAAAAAAGGTTCTATTTCCACTTGGAAGTTTTAAGAATGCAAATAATAGTAATATCATTTTTTTCTGCATAAAATCATATATCTGGGCAGATACATGATTTTATGCAGAAAAAAATGATATTGGAGCACCCACAACTTCTGGAGGCATCGTTCCACTGATTAATTATTCTAACTGTCAGGATTAAACAGTTAAAATTCTGTCAGTATTGCCGTGTAGTTTTGACAATAATCACCAGCTAATAACCAGGTTGTTGTATTCTAAAGAAATTGAAGTTTCTGAATTAGCAGCTCTATATAGAGCACATTACAATAGTTCAGATGTGGAGTGAAGAAAGCTTGAGTTTCTTTAAGTGGTCTTCCTGTCCAGGAAGGCCATAATTGGCTGATCACAGTTGAACAAAGTATCTCTAGCAACTGACCATTGGAAGCCTGCAATATAAAATCAATGCAAACTCTATACAAATATCTACACACAGCCATTGACAAATGGCTACTATTATATGGGCATATATGGCTTTGCTACAGGTCAATCCCTCTTGTTTCAAATGCCAGCTGCGAGATAATCCTTGTGTCTTGGTTTTTGACACAATTTAAACATCGAGTGCTATCTAGCAAAGCAAAATCCAATGGTGAAAAAAGTAAGATTCTACATTTAGACAAGAAAAACTGAATGCACAGGTATAATATAGGCTCCATAGTAATAACTGTGAGAGGGATCTTGGAGTCCTGGTGGACAGTCACTTAAAATGAGCCAGCCGTGTGCTGCAGCTGCCAAAGAGCCAATGCAGTTCTAAACTGCATTAACAGACTGATAGAATCAAGATCAAGAATCAAGATGTTAATACCACTTTATAGTGCCTTGCTAAGACCATACTTGGAGTACTCCATCCAGTTTTGGTCGCCACAATGTAAAAAAAGATGTTGAGACTCGAGAAAGAGTGCTGAGAAGAGCAACAAAGATGGTTAGGGGACTGGAGGCTAAAATATATAAAGAACAGTTGCTGGAATGGGTGTGTCTAATTTAATGAAAAGAAGGTCTAGGGGAGACATGATAGCAGTGTTCCAGGATCTAAGGAGCTGCTCCAAAGAAGAGGGGGGTCAAGCTATTCTCCAAAGCATCTGATGGCAGGACAAGAAGCAATGGATGAAAATTAATCACGGAAAGAAGCAACCTAGAACTAAGAAGTAATTTCCTGACAGAACAACTATTGTAATCAGTAGAACAACTTGCCTTCAAAAGCTGTGGATGCTCCAACACTGGAAATTTTTAAAGAAGAGATTGGACAACCATTTGTCTGAAATGGCATAGGGTTACCTGAGCAGGGGGTTCGACTAGAAGACCTCAAAGGTCCCAACTCTGTTATTCTCTTTTTCTGACTTTAGAAAGATTCCATTTGATCATATTGGCAGCATCCTTGGTAGAGGGCAGGCTTTACTATTAAGTAGAATGAAATGGTAGCCAATAAACTGTTGAGTTTGCTGTTAGAGATTCGGTGAGGTCTTCATAAAATTTTCTATCACATATGTTCAAATAATTTGGCTAGCTTTGGTATTCTGTGCTTGAACCACAAAGAAGAGTTACATCATTTGTAGTCTATGTAGTTTTATGTAAGCCATTTAACCTTGGTTTTCAGTCCAAAGACTCCTAATATAGTTTATGAAAAAAATAGTGTCTGCCTTCAAGTTCAGTCTAAAAGGGGAAAAATCATGGTTGGCACAATAACTTAGATACATATAAATATTTTGATGAAATGAGAACATTTTGGGGCAATCCTTGGGCAGCTATAATAATTATTTATTTTCTCTAACTTCTCTATCTGACTAGTTTATTTCCCACAATACCCCTAATCTACCATCATTCTGGAAGATGGTGGGGACTTGAAGTGAAGCTAGGAACAACCATGCAGCACTGTTTAGGGATCCTATTTACAAAAATGGTAATCCAGTAGAGCAAGTTGGTTGAGGAAGGCTCCCCCTATGCCTCAAGACACTTTTCTGAAAGGCTCAAGGCCACAACAAATAGCTGCTGCTTCTTATAGCATATATTTGGACTAGTTAGTAGTATGGATTAGGTGACTATATATTCCCCCCTTTTCATCATTTTGGGTAGTTATTTTTATTGTAACTTGCTGTTAAACTTGCTTATTATATTTATCTTCCAGATTTCCTTTTAAGAGTTCAAGGTGACAATACTGGTTTCAGTTTTCCTCTTTCCTATCATCTCCCGAAGCAGATTAGATAAACAGGAGGTGGCTGATCAAAGGTCGCCCAGAAAAAAAGCAGTGTAACTGGGAAGGGATCCAGATGTTACTGAATAACTCCTGCCAACCAATCCAACATAGCCAGTGAATGAAGAATGCTGGGAGTTGTAATTCTGCAATATTTGGAGAGCAGTTTTCCTAACTTTGCACTGTCCTCCCCAGTTTCATTTGCAGAGTTGATATTTAGCAGGTTCTGACCAGTTCTGGAGAACTGATAGCGGAAATTTTGAGTAGTTCGGAGAACTGGCAAATACCACCTCTGACTGGAAATTTTACTTCCCCTGCCATGCCCACCAAACCACACCCACAGAACCAGTACTAAAAAAAATTGAATCCCACCACTGTTCATTTGGTTACTCAAATTCTGTCTAACTATACCTGGCATCTTCAGGAGCCTTGCTGAAAGCTGCCACTTTGTCCCTTTTAGAGTGTATGCATTATGTAGAGTTGATGCCTCTTCTAGATATGTCCTGAATTAGTTTTTATGAATTAAATCAGAATTGTCTAACTTGGACAATTAGACTGCTGTTCTTTGAATTCCTGGTTACCATGGTTTTAAATACAAAGCAGCAGGAGTGCAAAAACTTGGATCACCTCAAAATGTCAGTAAAGAGATGCAGACTTGGCCAATTCCTGAACTTTATGATCATCTAGATTTTTTTGCACTCCCTCACTAAAATGCTCCTAAAACCAATAGGAAAAATGCAGTGATCAGCTCTAGCTACAAACTTAATCCAGAGGAAACTGGCAGCTGTCAGACTGTGAACTAAATCAAAGCCAAGCTGTATTGGAGTCTGTGTGATTTACCAAAGACCTGTAAGGATCTCAAGTTCCCAAGCTGTTAAGTGAAGAATTAAGTTCTCCAATGGAAACAAATTGTTAAGAATACTCAAAACATTATTCTATTTCCCATAGTTACCACATGTGACCATAATTGATGGGTCTTAGGAATCTGATTACAAGCATTTTATAAGACCACTGTTTATCCAGTCCTCTATAAGTTTGCAATTTTATGCACCTTTGTCTGACAATAAAATTAATAGAATTTTTCTTTGAATAGACATGCATACTAACAGTTACTAAAGGCATGTATTTGTTTTCTGTTTTTGTCAGGCCTAAAATTGTACAGATTATCCAATGTTTAATATAAATGTATATTTTGTGCTTAAAACCACCACCAAACACCAAGTACCAAACAGCCCAAATTCTCTGCCTGGGGCTGGGGATTACAGAGGGCAATGCAATTAGAAAGAATAGAACTATAACACTGTATTTTTTATTCAGTGAGACAAGGCACAGAATCAACAGGAAATCTGGCTGATCAACCCTCTTGTAAACTTAATCAGTTGTTCCTGTCATTAGAAGCCCATCTGTGCATTGATGAGGGCTAGAAACTTGCAGGAAGCCAGTAAAAATATTCTTAGGATATCACATTCAATTTTTATTACCAAAGGCAACCTTAGCAATGGGATGCTGATTGCACATGGCCCTGCCTAAACCCCATTAGATTGTTTCTTCACTTTAAATCTCAGTACTCCATTTTAGACTAGATGATGCCATGCAAAAATAAGCATGTGCATTTATTTAGCAATAATCCACATAGAGATCTACCTGGCTTTTGGTTTATGCATTCTAAATCTTGTTCATTCTCCTTTATTGGCTTACCTATTCTCTGTCATTCCTCTCCTCCCAGCCCCCTTTCCCATCTTAATTCCCCTTTCCCTCTGAAAGTCTCCTCTTGAGCTCTCTAATCCGGAGGAGGCAGCTGCATCTATTTTGGGCCCAAGGAGCTCCCAGCTGCTCCCCATATAGGGTAAAAGCCGGTGCCCCAGCAGGGGACAGACATGGACACCACCTCCTTCAAGACGGATCTTGTGGCTAGAGAAGGTGGGTGGGGAGGTAAGGGGACCTGTCATTCAGGCAGGGTGGGGGGAGGGGAGCGACACCGAGGTACGAGACCTCAGTGAACCTTGTCCCCTGCGCATGCAGCTGCGGTGCCACAGTGCTTGGCATGCAAGCCTCAAGACCACATTGGTGCAAAAGCAATTCAAGAAAACGTAGATATGCATTTAATGAACACAGTGGTAGCTGCAGCACTTAGCCCCAGGACTGGGCTTTGGAGCTTTCCCAGAGGAAAGACAAGTGGGGAAACTGAACCAGAGGTCCACCCCCATTCCCCAAAATATGCTGATTCTTTGGAAGACTTGAAAATAGGGTGCAAAAGTCATTTATCGCCTCATGAATGCTTCCCAACAAAACTCGTATTGACACATCACAAGATAGAGGGTGCCTCTAGCAATAAACAGGCTGATCTTACCACAGATTCTTATCCATGAATGTTCCAAGGATGGACACCTAGTGAAAGGGTATGCAGAGTCTGGTTTAAGATGATACTTTGTAGAAGTGTAATGCCAGCTTATTTGCAGGGCATCAAATCTGGGAAGTCTAATTTACAGAGATACAATCTTAGCCAGAAGGATAGTCAAGATTGGGCTATATATAAAAGATTGAGACTTCAATAACATGGTAACAGGTGCCATCTTGACTTTTTTTGACATTCCCCCTGATGGAAGATACAGGTTTTCCCCTTCTTGTCATCTCACAATTACTTTGTGAAATGGGGTTAATGAAATTACTGGTGCCTGTAGAATTTGGCCCCAGAAGGTTTTATAACTGAATACAACCCTTTGTCTCCCTCGTTATGTCTTGGATAGTGTTTTTATGGTAGGAAATAGAATTAAGAATTACAGAGTGACCATATACAAGGGCTGATTTTTAAAATGGTGTTTGCTTTGAGGCCAAGAGTAAAGAAAGGGAGGCAGAATCAATGCCATTTCCCTGAGATATGATGTCTAAATCAGTCTTCCCAACAGATGTGGGGATACAAAACTTAAAATTCTCCATCAGCAGGGGTATGGGCCACCCTGGATAAGAAATTCTGAAAACTGTAGCCAAATAGACCAACCTGTTTGGGAAAGTATCTGATTTGTAGGAATCCTGTCGTGGATGGACATCTTTTGTCCTCTGTTCTATCCTTGCTAAAAGTGGTCAGGAGAATCCATTGGGGTAATGGTATGTGGTAATGACTTTAGGAAAGAGGAGAGAGAATCCCAGCTAAAGCAATGGTCAAATAAAAGGCAGCTTAGCCCACAGAAATGTGTGGGTATGGTAAATATCTCAGAAGTGATTCTTAATTTTGGGGGCTGCAAGGTGAGGGGGGAAAGGTAATTTCAGGCTTGCAACATTGACATCAGCTTGTGATGTCCAGATAGAAAGCATATCTTGATGAACTAATTCTACTTTATTGTAAGATTATATAAACAGACTCTTACAAATCTGAAAGTACATCTTCCCCCCACTGCCTTTACAGTTTTTTAAAAAAAAAAATCTAGAGAGGATCCCTTCTGAAACATTTGCTGTGCCCATATCCCTTCTGTGTGTTAAACTGCTTTTTATCCAACAGTTTCCCTCTTTGCCTTCCAAGGTCATTCCCACATACCATTACAATTGGTCAACAGCAGTACTGTTGCTTTGGCAGCAAATGCCAGTCCTGTACTGATGTAGTGCTTGGTACCGTAGACAAAAGATCCCAAATGCCTTTCTTTCCCCAGCCTGGAAATTAAACGTGCAATAAATTAAGCAACTAACCACTTCCTGTCCTTTTATGAAAGCCAAAATAATTTGCCTCAGGCAGCCCTCTCACTTGGTGTAATACTGTCTGGCCTACATGGAAATTTTGTAAGTTATAGTCCGTCACATCCAGAGAACAACAGCTGAGATATTAAACCAGGCATCAGGTCACTTCAGTTTAATGCTTTGCTGAACTGTGAAGCTTCTTAGGTGAGCATTATTTCTCTGCCTAACTTACCTCGCAAGATGAGGATAAAACATTACAAGTGATATAACTTGTAATTGACAATTAAATTGTTACTTTCAAGGAGAGTACCACAAGCTGTTATTGGCTCTATGCAATCATCTCTGGGACCCTAACTGTTGAGGATATGAAGGTGGAGGATAGGAAGTAAAGGAGTCCCTGCGGGTTTTACTCTGCTAGCCACTGTCAACTCTAGGGTGTGTGTGCTTATCTCCATTTTAAATCCATTGAGCCAATGGATTTGGCTGTGTCAAACATTTCTATGTCATGTGGCCAACATATGTCACAGCACTGTTACCTTTCCACTGAAGTGATACCTATTTATATAATCACATTTGCATGCTTTCAAACTGCTAGGTTGGTAGGAACTGTGGCCAAGACAGGAGCCACTGCATCGTGTGGGGCTTGAGTCTTAAACCTGTCAGATTTCTAGCTGACAAGCCCAGCATCTTAACCACTGAGCCACCACGCTGCCCCATGAAGGTGGGAAGTTCCAAAAAGTCAAGACAGTGACCACGAGATTGCAGACCCTCCTCTTGTTTACCCGAAACCATATTTTTTATACACGACATATGTAAAAAGATACAAGGTTTCAGTCTCCTGGTCACAGCTATCATCTTGATTTTTTTGACACTACCTTCCTCTCCTTGGACATTTTTACCTTTGCTTTTGGTTGGTAGTTTGTATCTATAGCTGCCTCCTGGCAGGCAGATCTAATTTTATACTCTCTTCCAGGCACAGAAAAAAAATGTTATTTTGAATTATTTTTCTCCACTCCACCTCCCAAATTAGCACAATGATTTTAACTGGGCACCAACTAACCATCATCAACACCCTGATAGTTTTGTTCCAAGCAGATCTCTGAACAAGCTGAAATACCCATCAAAGAAAACTTGAATCTTTTACCTTAAGTGATTTATATATAGAGAGAGAGGAGGGGCACAACCAGGTCTTAACGGAAATATTGGCTTATGAAGAAGATTTATGTGTGAATGTAGCTTTAAAGGAAGAAGGATTTCTGAGTGAAGGATTTCAAAGCTTTCTTTCAGATATGAAAAGAGATCCACAAAATCAGTTCATTTGTCCAAAAGCTAATAAAACAGAGTGTGTGCTTTCCAGTGTTGTCTGAGTCCCATGTATGTGTCTTATTGAATATGACATATTGGATGAAATTCTCCCATCTCATCCTGAAGGTTTTGAGATCCTACAGAAGGAGAATAGGAGATTCTGGTTATCTAAGCATGGAAGAAATGAGCCAGCAAATTTGATGATCCACAACAAGTCAATTTGTATTTACACAAGTGTGAAGTCACTGAACATTTAAACTGGTGGATCTCCAAACCTCATGTGATCTCTTATTTTCAGATATTTTGGGGGGATGTTTGTTTTTTAATATCTAGATATGGACATGCATGTTTTGATTCTCAGATTAATTAAAAAAACAATTTATTAACAAAGAGATCTTGCTCTCCCTTTGTCTTAGAAAACATTAACAGCTGAACCCCACACTTCTAATGAACTGAGAAGGCTTGTCCCATTTAAACCTTACAAGTATGCTATGTTGTTATGAAGGCTGAGAGGTGTGATCACACTGAATTTCAAAACTGAGCAAGGCTGTGATTCCAGATTCCCCTGGACCCACTCCAACCTTATCCATTCCACACACTACACAGTTCTCATGAGAGTTCCCTTTGCCCTCAAGGACCTTCAAGCTGTTTCAAAGATGAACTGGTGATATGAAGGACTAGGCAGCTACTGGATATCAAGGTGCAAATGAATTTCTTAATCCAGCAAAAAGGTAGTTTGTAACTGATGTCCTATCTTTCATTTTGTTCCCTAATTCAATCTTTCCTCTTGTGGTATTTTTCAGTGCTGGGACTGCAATTCTCAAAATTGCAGCTAATATGAGTAAGTCAGGGCTGTCAAACTCCATTTCACTGAGGGCTGCATCAGAGTTGTGTTTGACCTCAGGGGTCCCGATTGGCATGGCCATGGTGGGTGTGGCCAGCTTGAGGTCATTTGTGCCAGGAGCACCTGTGGTGGCTTGGGGAGCTGGTGGGATCCATTGCCTCCAGCAGAGGAAGGCGAGATCGAGGAGAGCTTTGTTTTCAACTGCAATGGCCTCCTGCAGCTCTCTGCCAATGAAAACGGAGCTCTCAAGCTCTGTTTTCACTGGCAGAGGCACTGCGGGCTGGTCCTTTGCTATTTCCAGGGTGTCCCCATGAACGAGATCTTAGCACCCCATGGCTGTATCTGGCCTCTGGGCCTTGAGTTTGATACACCTGTAGCACAGGGTTGGACAGGAAGACCTACAAAACCCTTCCAACTCTAATCTATGAAGTTCACCCTGATTCTTCAACATCTTATTTGCAGCTATACTGAACAGAGTATAGATAGATCATGGAATCTGTTTGGATTTGTTTTGTTTTTCACTACTGTTCTGTATAAAATAGTTTACTCCAAATCCTCGATTGTGATTGGCTAGAAAAGCCAGCATAGGGATTGGTTCACTGTTGTTCATCAGAAAATCCAAAAGAGTGCAAAAGGCGACCAAAACAAGTAAGCCTAATTGGCTACAAGCCGGCAGGCAAGCGTATTACTAAAGGCTGCCGCGGCAAGAGCCAAAACTGTTCCCCGTTTTCACTTTACTGTTGAAATAAAGAACTTTTACCTGTTGGGAGACCGGGTCTAACCTCGACCGTTTTTCTGGGACGCAACACCGGTGATGAGGGTGGATCGTCCTAAACACGTGAGACTGTCACAGGGCGAAATTGAAACCAGCTTGAAGTGATGGCGGAACATAACGCACGCCACACCTTCAATTCCCAATGTGAAGAAGATTTGGGATATCCTACGTAGGACCATTTCCAAAGTACTTAGAAAGTAACGAGATGGAAGTGATCATCAGAACCAGCATAAGAGGCTGGTCTTCTTAAGCATTGCGGACGCCAACGGTATTCCAAAATGCGCAAGGCATTTGGCGAAAGGCCAGAGATGTAGAAACAAATGACCTGGCCCGAACTCCACGAATGTTTGAAGGCTCAGTACGCACCAGTGTGTCAAATCTCAGTCAAACCGGCACGTAATTCTACTGAAGGGGACCAAAAAGAAGCGAGAACGCATCGCTGAGTTTTGGGCAGTCCTCCGACAAATCGGGGAGCATGTGACGTTCCTGAACTTAGTGAGCCATGCGCAGATTCGAGTAGTTATTGGCGTTTAAAAGACTCTAGATTTAACAAAGTAAATTGCGAAATAACCCAACATAACCATGCTGAAAGCAATCACAGAAGCCACTGCGGCAGAAGCCCGAAAAAGGCAGCGGGCCACCATGAAACAAATGAATTGCAAGCACAACGACCGAACGAGCCTAACCAGAGAAGAGCAATTTCTGCCACCACACACCATGAAGATTTGGAGAGACATCAGAATCCCGGAGAGGAAACGATGAGTTCCACCGCCTATATGCAACAAACAAAAAGGCGCGAAAAAGAAAACTGGGGGAATCTGCGCTGGTTCCGCGGAGGGGAAACCCACCCTCGAGCCGATTGCAAATCCTTGATGCTGTCTGCAGAGCTTGTAAGAAAGGGGGACACATCGAGAAGGTCTGTAGAATCGAAAAGACTAACAGCTCCCTAACAATGCAGTAACTCTCCCCCACAAGCTGAATCGAAGACAGCCAGAGAAAAGTGCGGGAAGCGCAACAACGAGCCAGTACACGAAAAGACCCATCAACTGTCACTATCGGAAGCGTCTAGACGAGAAAGCGGAAAAAAAGTTAAAATCATCGTAAAATCGAAAGCAGCCCCTGTGAATGGAGGTCGATTCAGGGTCTTTCCTGTCAATTGGTGTCATGGGACACAATCAGACAAAGCTGGTCAAATATTAAACTAAAAGAGCTCCAGAAACAAAATTTATACTCTGAGACTACAAACAAAGGAATCAAATCCCTGTGAGTAGGCTCTAGGACATTTCTCTGAGTCGCTTACAAGCAGCATTCGAAGGTCCTGCCGCTGACAATAGTCCAACGAGACCGACCAGGCCTCCCTGGGCACTTTGAATGGTTCGCACCATTGGGCATCGGACCATGACGGTAGACAAGTGGCCGGCAATCCGCATAGGAAGAGAAAACTGATCCACGAGTTCCAGGACGTTTCGATGCTCCCTAGGCAGGTATCGAGGGACCCCATTCTTTTAGCTTAGACCTCCCAGTGGCCCCAGAAGATTAAAGGCCAGACGAGTTCCTTTGCACTATAAAGCAAAAATAGAGGAACAATGAAGTACATTATATCTGACAAGGGATTTTGGAAACCTGTTGACCATGCTAAATGGGAGACGCAACTCAGTAACACTGTTAAACCTGACGGGTCGGTATGCATTCGGAGACTAGCAAGCTACCCTGAACCATGCGCTGCCAACGAAAGCGCAGTGCCCGGCGCCAGTTGTACATACCATTTGCTACACCTCACTGGGGAGGAAATTTTTTTTGCTAAACTGAGATCTAGCACAGCTTCCAACAGCTTCCAGTAACCCCATACCGGCCGAGGAGCAGACAATAGTGACTCACAAAGGGGCATTCAAGTGTAACAGCTCGTTGTGGACGTGAGTGTGGCCCAGCATTTTCAAGCCTCATCTCTGAGAAAACACGCTATTAAATGCGGATATAAAAGGCGGTCATTACCATATTTTGACGCACGTCCTGATCTCAGCTAACAGATACGAAGCCCAACCTAGAAAAAGGACTAAGAAATGTACTAACTATAATTTAGAGAATTCCAGTCTGAGAATGATAAAAAAGAAAAAATGCTGATGCTTGATGAAGCTGAATGCACGTCGAATATCCTGGCATAACTTAATAGACGGAGAGGATATACACCCTCACGTGAAAGAAAAAGTCAAAGCCATTAAAGATGCACCACAGCCAATATGAAACAAAATGGCTAATTGCAGCATGTTTTGGCGTCTAATATAATTCGTTAACGTATTCGCTCCCCACAAAGCAACTAATAGCGGAACCATTACACGTGCCGTGATAAGAAATAATTGACTGGTGGGGTCATAGAGAGCAAAAAGAGCATTCCAGAAAAATAAAAATTTTATTTAACATCAACACCCATTATCTCGTATCAGTTCTAGTAACGCACTTCCATTGACCCATAACCTGCATGCCTCACAGTTTGAGTCGGTAGCCATCTTCTGAGCTACCATTGCCAGATACGGAGATGCAGCCGTCGCTTATTATCAAAGACTCTGTCTAACAGAATGTACCATAGTCAACTAGACAGAGACAGCCGCTGGCAGATCGTCGCGCGAGTGAACTGTTTTCATCATACTTTATGGAAAAAACATTTATGATTGTAACGGACCATTAAAGCCGTTGCTAGAATGTTCTGGCAGAAGCAAGCCTAACAGTCTCGAAACATTATCCCGGCGGGATGGACTAGCATGTCAGAATTCTTGTAGCCATACTGCTCTACACATTGAACATCAACCCGGAAGAAATCTCCTGCAGACACATTACAGCAGAGACCACGCTGCGCACGAGAAGAACCTGCGCCAACAATGAAACCTGCAATAGAAAACAGGCCGAACTACATATCGGCAACGATGTTGCCGAGCCACCGCAAGACCAGGACTGCCCGCAATATTAACGGCAGTAAAGGTGGCCGGAAACCAAACTTGAAAACTTTAACCTTTCTGACCAGACAAACCGAACTCTCAATCCAAAAGTTGTTTATTGTAGGTGATCGGATTAATTCCTCCTAATAGCCCTGTACACTGCACCAACGGATGGAAAGAGGATGTAAAACGGAGGAAAACACTTTCATCCGTTGGTTACCGATGTACTCACTGCCTCCGTTCTGACTCACGCCTCGTTTTGCTTCCTCTCTATCCGTCCAGCATCAGTTTAATTGACGTTTCATCCGCTCAGAAGCGTTGAGTGCTCAAAACTTTTGAGCGGAATGTTCCAAAGCACTCATTCTGCATCCGCTAGGCATCGTTCTGCATCCGTTACGCATCGCGCTACTATCGCTAGCATTCCATGTGCATTCGCGCAACTCCATCCGCTCCAGTGGTAAACTGACGCAGGAGGGAGCGGAGACGGATGCAGAATGAATGCTCTGCGATGCAGAATACGGAAACTAAAGCATTTATAATGGAAAAAAACGTTCGCAGAGGGACCTATCTCAGAATCAAGATGTCTAGAGGATGTAGAGGATGCACGGGCAGACGGGGGAGTACTCGTAGGGGGAAAACGTAGTATGCCTATAGAAGATGGGAGCACTCAGTCTGATTTCTCAGTTTCGAAACCAAAGCACGCAGCTAGTCGCAGGACCTCTGCACCCTCACGCTAGACTCTTCCTTCTCACAGGATCCAGTATGATCACATGGATCATTATATAGTCCTTTGGCAGCCTACATCGTTCTCACACATGCGAAGCCATCTACAGTTCTGTGAACGTCTACTCAGAGAAAAAAGAGGCGGCCAAGAGCGTGCTGGCGTGACGAAGATGTTCGCAAGGTAACGAGAGAGTCACGAAGCATTGTACAAAGCAAGCCCTGATGCGAATATGGAGCAGTCAGTATACAAAACCACCTCTCTCCCGTCTCATTCCATAACAAATTCTGAACTGTAGATGCCTCCAGCTTCATGTGTAACGAAGTTGTCGTCGCGGCCTCACGACCAGGGTGACCAAGGTCAACATCAAGACTTCTGCCAGCTAGGAACATGGCTCAAGCTCGCGTCTTATTCCACCTCGCCAACTGCTTCAGGACACCTAGCAGAGCACTGCAGTATGGCTGAGGGTGCACAACACATCAGCTCATTCGTGTGTCAGGAAACAGTGTTGCAGCTATCACTCGCAAGGCACGAATACTGAGGTGGAGCTCCTCACGTCGCCCTCCGACTAGAAGCTAAGCTAGTGGAACGAAAACAGAGAAGTTGGCAAGGACACGAGTTGAAGGCTATCAGAAGTTGGGAGTTACTTCCCCAACCGATTATGGAGCCATAGAGCAATTGCATGTGGCCTGCGACCCAGCTCCAGCCACGTAGCGTGTCGTCCAACTTGCTGTAGTCTCACGAGAACGGACGTTCTTCAAGCTTCATCCTGTTCCCGAACCGGTGGCATGGTCTACATGCTACTTTACAATTCTGTACCACTCTACTCATGCAACGCTCATGTTCAGATGCCCAGCGTATACCAAATCCGTTGAACCTCCATAGGAGGGTCTGAATGCAACTCATCGTCGGGCTTGCCCAGACCAGACCCTTGGCCAATGCACGCAAGATGGCCCTACTTCACTGTTGGGATGATCTCTCCCTCAGACCTACCTCACAAAGCCCTACCACCTCCAGACCTCCTCACCCATGAAGAGAGGATCTTCATACTACAGCTGTCCAGGCAAGAGGCGTGTGGAGAAACGCCTTCTGCCATCCTGGCAACATCGTTCCAGGACTTCTCACGACCATTGCCAGCATTGTCACCAGAGGGACCGTCGAAGGATCGTGAAGTTTGCTGCAATCCTGCACAATCCTGCATGCGCACCCGCTACCCAGTCTTGCAGAAAGGCGCGGTGACCTCAACAAGGCAATGGGACATGTGAGCCTGAGGGAATGGATGCAGGGCAAAACCTGATAGACATCTGAGGATGCTGCAAGCCCCAACAAGAGCCTCACTGAGGGAAGAGCAGCCGGCAACCTCCTGAAACACTTGTGCACTCCCCAGCGGTAGGAGAGCGTGATGGTGGCAACA
The DNA here is from genome assembly GCA_004320025.1 of Laticauda laticaudata. NCBI lineage: Eukaryota > Metazoa > Chordata > Lepidosauria > Squamata > Elapidae > Laticauda > Laticauda laticaudata. The sequence goes on along the minus strand of BHFT01025198.1, from coordinate 124,705 downwards.
GCGGATGATAGATGCTTAATGATGCTTCCTTCTGCCTGTCTCATCACACTGATGAGATGATGCCATGTATTTTGAGGTGCCTACAATGATCAGGGCATGTACATCAAGAGTTGGTTATGTGCTTCACAGGGTGGCCATTTATATATTAATTAGTTAATTGATAAGAAAGTGCCTAGGATGTGGCACCTGGGGAGGGTGCCGACCTACAGTCCCATACTGCTTGCATATGTGCGAGGTTTTATCTATCCTCACAGCTATTACCCAGCCCAAAGGAATATCCGCTGCCCATACCCACAGCCTTACGCCATAGCCTCAAGGTATCCGCGCTGCCCACCCATCCCTGCTATCTTAACCCATCCCACAAGCATTTGCCAAAAGGCTTAACCAATTGTAAAAGTTTTCACCAAGACTCTTATTTAAAACAAAAGAATGAAGCAGCGGTGTGAATCAACAATTAGACTTTTCTAACTAACAACGCTGTAAAGAAAATGACCCAATTCCAGTGTTCCAAATAAAGTCGCACAGGTAGCCATGCCAGCAGTCCTCTGGCACTCCCTTGGTCACCTTGGGAAACTTCTGGTGTGCCCAGTCTCAGGGTGAAGGTCCAGGTGCTAGTGAGAGTGGCTGTGCTGGTAGTGCTGGTCTGAAGACCACCTGGGTGCCTCGGCCCTGACGGAGGACAGACGAAGTGGACGGATGTGTTTGAGGAAGCTCTCGGACAGCTGGCTCAGCCCCCGTAGTTGGAGAGCTCCTCTCCTATGCCATGTCTCAGGTGTCAGCCCCAGTGCTGAGGACAGATGTACCTGATAGGTGGGGTTTGGCCTGTTGGTCTGGTGGTAGAAACGGAGACTCTATTTGTGAGTGGGGTCTGTCCTAGGCGCTTCTTGTCAGCTGGGTGAGACTGCCGTTGGGTGCGGTGGGGTGGCATCGCTGTCGTCGGTGGCGATCATTCTGTGGTGGCATCAGCAGGTTGGCATCAGTGGAACCTAGGCGGGTGGCCAAATGTGCTGGTGTCCGATGACTCTGTGCCTGGACTGGTGAGGGCGGGCTGCCTGTGCTGCTGGACCTCCTGGTCTAGCTGTTTACCCTCGGTAACTGAGGGCCTGTGTGGGAAGCCTCTGAGCAATGGGGACATCACCTGGGGTGAGGATGTCGGAAGTAGCAGGCCTGGACTGCGAGTGGAGCAGGTTTCTTTCTGGATCTGGACAGGGTTGTAAGCAGCTCAGTTATCCTGGTCCTTCACAACTTGTTACTGGGTTTTCCACATGCTCCACGAGGTTCTGAGTTACATAGGTGAGGAAGGTTCGGTTGGGGATGAGGAATCCGCTGTGCACCAGCTGAGAAGGAGATCTATGCTGGTGCCGGATGGTTCCCTGATCCTCCAGCAGGACAGTGCCTCTGCTCTCTGCTGTCTGCTCTCTGCCTTTCGGAACTGTGAGTAGAGCTGCGGTGGTGGTGGGATGCGGGTAGTGCTGTGCCGTGACGCGCCGTCTCCTTCTCCCACCACACCAGGGAGTCCTCCACAGCGCTCCACCATGGGTTACAATCACCCTGTCCGTGGGTTCTCCGCCATTCGACGTCTCTCCACAGAAACCTGCCTGTAGACAGGCACTGAGCTCTCGGCCCGAAGAGACCTGGCTGTCAGCAGGCTGCCGAGAGAGAGGTTACTGAGAGGGTTGCTGTGCTCCTCGGTGGTGGTCCTTCTTCCAGGAGCTGCAACCTGGCCATGACGTCTGTAGACTCTCTGGTCCGTCAGCTAACCGTGCCTGGCCAAATTTCTTCGGTGCAGCTTCCTCGTACCAGGTGTGCATGTCGTGCTTCCACCAGCCGAGGAATACCTCCAAAGTTGTAGCCATACTGCTCCGCCCTTCTCTCCTCCAAGAAGCCTGCTTCCTTTTGTGGCCCTTACAGCCGGTGTCACTTCCGCCACAGAAATCCATTCTCCTCTCTGCCAGTTCCAGCACCTCATCCTTGTGTGTCCTCCTCACTGGAGTTATTGCCTCCTCTCTGTGTCAATTGCTCTTCCTCCCTTTGGCAGACCCAGTGATATGGGCTCTCATCAGAAGGGCCTCCCAGGTAGACTAGGGCTCTGCTCGCTCCACACACGCAGCACAGCTACAGAGCACCAGCCCAGGACAGGATCAGCGCAGCAGAGTAACACCGAGCTAGCCCAGCGAGCACCAGGCAGCACGGCCAAGACCAGGAGCACGAGCAGGACGAGAAAGTCAGGAGCACGAAAGCAGGACAAGCAGGTTATGAGGAGCATGCCTTCGAGCAGAGTCACACAGGAACAGAAGCATCACCGCCAGGAGGCATGCTCACGCAAGTAAGCACGACGCAGCAAGCCACCACCGCCCAGGAGCAGTCCAGCGAGTAAGCCCAGCAGAAGCACCAGCACCAGGCGCAGCAGCGCCACAGAAGCTCCAGCACCAGAAAGTAGCGAACTGAAAGCAGCAGAGGCCCAGGCCAGAAGCAGGACGTCAGGGACATCGGGGGAGGATGCTGGCCCTGTCCCTCTTTGCAGGGGGATGCCCGCAGGTTGCTGAAGGCTTGCGCTCTTCCCCATGGTGTGGGGTTGCTGGCAGGAAGCCTGGGCAGGAAGGCAAGCAGCAAGGCAGGCACCAAGGCCTGGCAGCGACTGCGCTGCAGGAGGCTGGAAGGCATGGCTGCAGCAATTGGTCTGGCAGGCAGGCGGGGCAAGGCTGGAGGAGGCTTGGCCAGGAGGCTGGAGAGGGCAGGTTTGGAGACAGGGCTTGCAGTGGAATGGCTGTGCATGAAAGGCTTGCAATGCCCAGTCGATGCAGGCCGAGGGTGACAGGCCTAAGGACTCTGATGTATCCGGCGCTCTTTCAGCCACATCCGGAAATTTGACCTGCTTGGAGCGTGTTTCCCTTTTTACTTATCACGGCTTTAAAGGAATGCATCCCCCCCGCATGCGCATTAACGCTCGGCTATCCGGGTTCGGCTTCTGCTCGTGCATCCGCGAGGCCTTTCCACTGGCCAGCCGCTTCATCCGCTGTGCATTCCGACTGTGCAGGCACGCTTATCCGTCCGCGTCTCACTCTGATCCGCTGTATCTTTGTTTCCGTTCCACTTTGTGATGTCCCCAGTAGCCTAGCGGATGTGCCATCGCGCTCCCACTCCGCTGGCGTCCGTTCTGCATGCCGCTTTCATCCACCCGCGTCCTCCCCGCATCATCCAGTCCTTTCTCGTGATTATCCTGCCTGCGTCATGCAATTTTTTCTCCCTTTGTTATTCGAGACGCGCGCGGCCGATAAACACGGAAGAACATTTTCTCGTTCCCGTTTGGTGCCTTTGACTCAAAGTTGCCTTCCGCTTGGGGCCCAGGTGTGAAGCGAGTGCCGGCCTTAAACTACAGCCCATCTCACATCTCCCACCTATCTGACCAGCGACTCGTCAACCTCCACCACCAAGTACAATCAGGCCTACACATTCACCACGCCGTCAAGAACCACGGTCGATCACGCGGTACCAGCCACGCTCACGAAAGCTTCCTTAAAGATCTCATCTGCTGCCTGCCGCCGTGCACAGCCGTGTATGCGCTTCACACCGGCTCCCTGCGTCGTGCTACTCCATAAGACCTGACCCTACTACTTCGTCCATAATAGCATTGCTTACGCTCTCTCCCATGCCCCCTTTGTCTCGACTCTGCTAAATGCGGTCAGCGGCCTGGCTCTACCATTCAGACACACCAGTCCCGCTACGAACCTGATTTCTATCTAACTACGTCACTCCACAGATAAGCCAACGCTCAGTAAGCACCGCGCCGTTCCTCACTACGTCTCCCATGAACTCTTATGTATTGCAGATAAAATCCCGATAGCGACATTGAACGATGACTAGCGCATAACCAGTCTCTAAGATTATACCTTCACTCACGCGCGCGCTTTAGCCGCTTTTTATGCTTACGGATTCCAGGTCAGCTACTCTGAGCCCGACTCCTTGACCCGCGGCCACATCATGCACAGTCTACATTAGTGATATCGTTTTACTCCGAGATTTGCTTATCTTGAGGTTATTTCTTCGTCTACTCTGTAAGGAGCAACCCCCTCTGAGGTATCGTTAACTATTAATGAACTAAAGCTCTTGCTAGAGCCTATGTCTGGTGTGGCCTTGTTGGTTAGATTAAGAAGTATATTGATAGTTGGCCGTTGCCACTTGCACAATAATGTCAATGAAAACCAGGCCGTCCCCCACCACAAGCACCCATAAGGCGACTGTGCGCGAGTATCTGACCCCACGCGAAGCGCCACCTATGGTCTTCGGTACGTCCACGATTGTGATTTCGACCGGGTCTTCCTCCTCTACTAAGGTCCATCTTAACGCTTCTCTTAATTGTCCGATAGGATCGCAGTACTCAAATTGGTCTGGAGGGTGTCAGCTAATGTCACGTCTCATGACCACCAAGGCTGGTCATGACATAAGAACAGGCTCTTCAACAACATTTTTGGCAAACCCCTATGGCGATTTTGCCGCACTCCCTCGCTGTGCCCCTAGTGCCTACCGATCAACGGCCAACTCATTAAACCCGCCATCCATAATCATATCACGAACACCGGTAGTACCTAGTCGATACTCCCTAGGTATACGTCCATGCACTGACCGCCCGGCCGGCCCCACCGGCAGCAAATGGTTCAGTCATGGGCGGAGAGAGAAGTTGGTCATGTTTACCAAACGAGGAGGGTCCGGAGAAAATGACCTTGGGCGATGTCCACGGATAAAAATCAAACTGTCTACTCACCCGTCCAACATATTCACACCCAGCAACCGTTAACTCCCCATACAAAAAGCCCAGTGGAGTTAATTAATGGGAAGAAAAACTTAGGTTTGCAATTAGACAGGTTGCACCCATATACACGTTGGAAAGACCCCCCAACTCCTCCAGCCGATATACCCCGAACATTTTGAAATCGGCGATCCTAGTCTACACAAAATTTTTTACCGGGGGACCCCTCTAATGGCTTCCAGCCACAATCACACAAACCTCACAGCCCTCCGCGTCCTCGACTAACGGTAGTGATGGCAGGAATAGTAAACAAGAAGTGGCACATACGAATCCCAGCCTTCGATCCTGCGAAACAATTGACGATACACGCCATCTACACACAAAAAATAAAATCGCGAAAAAACAAGAACAAGAAAGGGGCTAGAGATAATACCAAGAAAAATAAATAAAAGAACTTTTAAATACCCCAGAACATCATAACAACATAACAAAAGAGCAAAAAGGATATATCTATCGGTTAGATAAGGACTAATGCTCACTCTGAACACAGAGGACAGACAACCAAACACAACTCGAGAACCTGCACGAGAGAGCAACACAAGGAGGCCTGCCAAAAACCCAACACTACCGGCCTCAGAAACTCAAGCGGTGCCCAAACGGCGACTCACCCTTCCAGGCAGGTTTTCCATGGAGAAAGAGCCAGAAGAGGACCCAGCAACACATATACCCAACCGGTGGCAAGTCGCTCCAAGCGAACAATGAACACCGCGCAAGTCGCGAGCTAGAAATAGAAGAATTCCATCCCTACGCTCTGCGACTTACATCACCACGTCAGGACCTAAACAAGGGGGGAAGGGCGTGTTTCTGGCTATAATTTCTAACTGCATGTTTACTCAAAGTCCCTTCGATTTTACGAGGTTGGCTAGAAAAGCCAGCATAGGGATTGGTTCACTAGGAACCAATCCAAAAGAGCTGCCAAAAGGCAGCAAAACCAAGTAACCGTCACTGGCTACAAGCCGGCAGGCAAGCCGTATATAAAGGCTGCCGCGGCAAGAGCCAAACTGTTCCGCTTTCACTTTACTGTTGAAATGAAGACTTTTACTGTTGGAACCCGGTCTACCTCGCGTTTTTCCGGATGGAACAACTGCAATATTGGGTTTTGGATATGTTACAAAATGGAAGATCAATGGTAGATTGGTAGCTTTATAATTATTGTACTCCCAAGCCATATATTGGTGCAATTTCCATCTAGGAGCAGAAATCTGTCCTGGTTCATCAATTATGTTAAACTATTGTTTGTTAAGCAATGTTTATTGCAGTGGTTCTCAAATTACATGTGTGGTTCCCTGATCCCTAAAAAGATACATGAATTTTTATGGGTCTCTTGCAGATAAATTAAATGAATCCATTGGTATTAGGTTGGACAAGTAATAAATATATTGGTTATTTTTAATAACTATTATTCAGGTTTTACAAACTTTGTGCTATCACAGCTGCATACTGGAGACTTGCATACAGCAAGATGAGTTTTGATAGCATTCCCACTTCACTCATGCTGGCAAAACTTAAACAAGTTTGCAAGAGCAAAGTTATGGTGCAAAAAGCTATAATGTCCATTGACAACATTTTGGCCTGAACAAGCTTAATCAATTTTTTTTAAAAATTGTGACACTACACCCCCCCACACACACACTTTATCCCCGTAGCAAATAACCACTTCTGATCCATGGTTTGAGTGCCATTCCTTGTCTATAAAAATGATGCTATCTATCCATATGATCATTACTGCTTTGATTCTGATTTATGGTTTAATTATTGTAATTATATATGGCATTAAGGTTTGAATTTATTTATTCCACTCTGTTTTGGAATTCTAATGAAAAATGTTGCTAAAAATTATTATAATCAGTATCACACAACTTAGTTTTGTGAGAGGCCACAATTAGATAGGATTGAGAATAAATTGAATGTTGTGGAAAGGGCAGAAGTGAAAGGCTAGAAGAAAAATACAGAACACTACTCATGTCATTTCAAATTTGATTTTGTCCAAGATTTTAATTCAACAAAAAAGCAGTGTTGAGTGTCCCCTCCACTTTGGCCTCTGCTAAGCAACTGATAGTGAAAACTTTTGCAGAAAATACAGTGGGGATTTGGGCATCCTGTGATCAAAAAGTCCAGATCTCTGTCTGCCTCCCTCAGAACTTTGAGATTGGGGAATGAAGAGTCTTTCTTGATCTTCTCAGATGTTAAGAGAATTTCTGTCATGAACAGAAGGGGGCTTTGGTGACAGGGAGCTTCCAGGCCCACCAGACTTTGCTCACCTTGGGTTGGTCCCACAGTCATCCCCTTAGGGCCTGGCAGTATGGCCTGAGGTAACCCCATTCCTCTGCGGAGAAGTTCTGGAGAAGGGTGATAAGTCGAAGATGGGATGGGGTAACTGACCTCACCAGCTGCATCTCCTGGCACTACAAGTTGAAACAAGGACATGATGGGGAACCCAGGCCATTAACCCAGTCTGAGCCCCATGCACTTTCTGATGTGCCTCCGCTTCCCCGTAACTAAATAATTTGGGGATGACCTAAGGTAACTGATGGCCATGGCTTTATTAAGTCTGCATAAAGTTCCCCCTCTGGAGATTCCAAAATTGTTTGTTTGAATATTTTTTATATGTATAATAAAAACATGATGCCTACATCAGCCAGAACATGGTTCTGATGTTCTGATTTCTGTCTCCAGTTAGCATCACATATGTGGGAAAAGGGAACAATAGAAGCCTAAATTCACTTTCTTAATATTCATGAGAATATTAAGAAAGGGGTTAGGTTTAGATTTGAGAAATAGGTTTAGGAATAGATGTCCAGAATTCCCAAGGAGAACCTGGGTAGATGTGGGAAGCAGGGATGGAAAGATTTTCCCTTGTACCTCATTTCTATTTTCTTCTCCATTCCTTACTATTTCAAAAAAGAAAAAAGAAAATCATAACTAGCAATCTATGGGGGTTTGCCACAGGTTTGGTTTTCTACACCAATGCTCTAATTCTCAAGAGTACCGAACACCCCAATTCTTTTCCAGAACCTGCTTTCTCCTATCCTCTCTTCTTTTCTCCATGCCTCCCACTCCTTTCCATTCTCTCTTGTGGCCACTGACTTTGCCAATCCCAAAAGGTTGCAGTGGTAACTGGAGCCATGCGGGATGCAGCAGCTGGGCTTGTTATTAGTTCTAGGGAACTCTACACCCTCCCTGTACAGCACTTAAATTCATAGGTTTCCCATGCTGTACCATTGCATAACTTGACCCGGAGCCCCATACAGGTGGGCTTCTGGCTTGCTCTTGCTCAGAGTGGCACCATAGCGACCATTAAATAGCCTGTGGATTCAAGTCAGTTCTATCTCTGGAGTTGGACCACAGAAATTAGAAGTACCAATATTAATTTTATAGATTTTGTTTTGTTTTGTTTTAACAAGGGGCTTCGATAATCTCCCAAAATGTAACAAGAGGCTCCTAGAAGTGTTCTCCAGCACACTTCTGGATATTTGCTTCAAAACTCACAATTTCCAAAATATAACATAGGCTTAGTCCATTCCATTCCTTGCATCCCACCCTTGTGCCCACAAAACAGGCCATTATTTCAAGCTAATAAATAGATCAAGGCAATGCCTCAGTTTCCCCATTGACTTGGACCAATTGGAATAAGCCAATTGGCAGGATTTACTCAACCAACAAACCAGAAACTACCATGTATAATTGCTAGTAGCTGAGTCTATGCAACATGCTAGGCCTAAGCCAGAGAGACAAAAAATTAATGATGGCTAGGTGTAAAATATGTCTCTCAACAGAACAGATGAAAAACGTCCCTTCTACTAAGAAACTCTCATATATGCGGTAAGTATCTGATATAGCAATGTGTCACCCTAGTCAATCCATTTTTTCCCTCTCTGAATAGCATTGCTATCATGAGGAAGAAAAGTAATATTTGAAAGTTGAGAAGAAGGGCTTTCTCCTGGGTTGTTCCCAAACTATAATGTTACAGTTGGCGCTCCCTCTCTCGAATTTTAGAAGAGTTTAAGACACATGATTATAATCTGCCCTCTTAAACCATTTTAGTGGGTTTTAATTGCTTTAAATGGTTTCTGATTTTATTTATTTACTTTTTACCATGGTGCTTGCTTTAGAGGTACTTGATTGCAAAATTAAATATTTTTTTCCTTTTGGTTTGCCAGCACAAGGGCTTCAGTAGATAGTCAAACATAAAAATGTTTCCCACCCCAAATAAAATACTGTGTTGAAGAATCTGCAGCTTTTTATTTATGTGATTATCATCACACACTTATTTGGAAACAAATTGTCCAAGATAGCTTGGTTAAATAAGGAGAGATGAATGTGAATATGAGGTTGACCTTCGACACATTGTATTTGCTTTTCCAAATTTCAATTTCAATTTTTCCTAGTCCTAATTGGATTTGCTTCTTGTTCTCTTCATGTTCTCCAGTGTCCATCCTTTGATTTATCAGCTTGTCAAAGCAAATGAGAAGACATTCTACCTGGGGCTGATGAGAACTATAATCCATCACAGCTGAAGAGGGCAATCTTGGGGCAGATTGAAATCTGGAATATCAAAGGAACACATTAGAAAGGAACACATTAGAAAGATACTTGGAATATTTTATTGAATTCAAGTGAGCAGTACATGATGGCATCTATCAGAGGGATCCGGAAGAGGACAGCTGGTCAAATCTCAGTGGTATTAATTATTGTATTTGAGAACTGATGGAGGACTGGCACAGGATCAGAAGCAAAGAAAAAGACCACAAATAACGCCTCTTTCAGAAAAAAGATCAGAAGAAAGCATAACTATGGGAGCGTGTATGTGTGTGACAAACATATCAATATTAAATGCATCAAATTATACGGAGGTCTCAAATTGTAATCGATTTGGTGTTATATAACTCTTTAAATTAAAAAGATCAGATTTAGTTTTACTTCTTGCTCACCTACATGCCTCTATTTTTGGAACTTCAGCCTTCAGCTTGAAAAAAAAGCTTGTTCCCCCTTGATTTAAGCTATAATTATATATATTTTTGCCATAGTTTTGAACTTTGATCCCCCAAATTCTGTTTATCGCATGAGTCAAAGGCCAGTCTGAGGTGAAAGTTCAAGTAAGGAAAATGACATTGAGAAAAAAAATACTCCTCAGCTTAGTGCAGTCATTCTGATTTGATCCTTGCCCTTAAAAATTACTACATTTGTTTTAAATGCAGGCAATTCAATTGCAGAAGTCTTATTTCATGATTCTTTCAGATTGTTTAAGTTGGAGATATTCTTTGCCATCAACTGGTTTTATCCAACAGCCCTTCTACATAAAGTTTCCTCTGCCCCATTCTGGAACTAGCAACTCTGTGAAGCCAATTTATTTTTGACACAGCCTCACTGAGCTGAAACTCAACAGCAAAGATTTTGGATTCTTAGAGGTTGTGGTTTTCAGTTATACCATTGGCCTTCTTCTGCATTTTTTATTTATTTGATCTGGTTTCACTAGAATTCTAGTTGATGGGGCTTGGTGATGGTTCCTGCTGGAGCATTCAAATTATTAGATCCTACATTAGGCAAGAAAAACCAAAAGCACACATATAGAGTGGATGAAACCAAGCTCAATAGCAGTAACTGTGAGAGAGATCTTGGAGTCTTAGTGGACAACCAGCTAAATAGGAGCCAGCAGTGTGCAGCAGCAGCCAAAAAAGCCAATGCAATCCTAAATTGTATTAACAGAGGGTTACAATCAAGATCAAGGGAAGTACTAATTCTACTCTATAAACCCTTAGTAAGACCACACCTAGAGTACTGCATCCAGTTTTAGATTTTGTCAAATTTACTTTAGCAAGTTTCTGCTTATTTTTGTCCTTATAAATGCATGAAAATTTCTTTTCACTTTCATCACATGGAGGCAGTTGTTCATAGAAATGTACATAAGTCTGATTAACATCGGATTCCTGTTCTCAAAGTGGTAACAATTTCACGTAATTCTAAATAAATTTTTCTTTTTCAGAAAATATAGCAAGGGAAAAACTGGTTCAAGAAGCTCTCTCAAAGTCAGGCAATTGAGTTAAATATTTGATGTTTCAAATCAAATGCTTGGTTTGCTATGGCCAATGGTTTCTTGCTCCAAATCATATGGAGTCAGGATAGAAAAGCAGTAAGTAAGCACCTATTTCCAGCTTGAACAGAAATCACTAGGTTGAGTTGTATAAACGGATGAATATTATCTGTATTGCAGAAGATTTTAAGAGCTGGTAGGATAGAATAGGATAAACTGTGTCTGGATATACTTCATGGGGCTGTATTTCTCTAGGAATACACATGAGGTCACATGGACCTCACGGATTGGATTCTGGAACAGAGCTGGCCATTTTGCCTTACCCCCCCCCCCCCCCCCCCCCCCCCCCCCCCCCCCCCCCCCCCCCNTCCCCCCCCCCCCCCCCCAGTTCACTATATCTATAGCATGTCTATTATTATAGCTGGGTTTATTTTGTCCTTCCCCTTACAAGATCCATCCATCAAAGTCCTCATCTTGCAAGCCCTTTTTAACAGAATGAAATTCAGCTGTAAGCATTTGCCAGGCCTGCACAAACCCTTGGACATATAACCATAACATAAACATTGCTGAGCAGATCAAAAAAGGCCTCATTGATATCTCGATTCTCAGAGACCAAAAAGAAGCACAAAGTTGGATAAGCCTGCTTGCTCATTCATTCATTCATTCATTCATTCATTCATTCATTCATTCATTCATTCATTCATTCATTCAACCTCGATAGCTTCCCATTTCAAACAAATGATTCTGGATGGTGAACAATCATAAAAACAATTAAAACCAAGTATGAGCATAATAGAAATCTATCTATCTATCTATCTATCTATCTATCTATCTATCTATCTATCTATCTATCTATCTATCTATCTATCTACCTACCTACCTACCTATCACACACACACACACACACACACATTTCATATCATACATACATACATACATGCATACATAATAGAGCACATAGCACCTAGTATATCTCTGTGTGTGTCCGTCCCCTAGGTGCTATGTTCTTTATGCGCTATGCTATATGATACATGATACATGATATATAGATATAGCGATAGAGATATAGAGATATAGAGATGTAGATATAGAGATGTAGATAGATTGATATATATTGATATATATCGATATCAACATAAGTATCAATATAAGAAACAGGAGCCTTAATATACTTAACATACTTGGAGTCTTAGGCCTGAGCACATAACAAGACCCCCTTATGAAAGGCTAGGAGATTAGGCTTTTTTGGGGCCAGTGCTACAAGTTAATGTCAGTATTACTGTTGTTGTTGATTTCTGAGACATGTGGGAATGAGAGTGGCAGTGGAGTGAGGCTGAAATTTTTGGCCTTTTGTTTCAGTTGGCTGGGGAAAACATAGGGGTATATTCTATCAAACAACAGGTTTTTGAATTGATTTTGAGAATTGTTTTAAAAACAAGAAACAAAACAGTTGAGCAACAGGATAGAAGGTCCTAAAGTACGTTAGGGGTTTGCATGTATTTGCATTTATTCTTGTTTAAGTAGTGACTTGATTTCATAGTGTGTGTGCAATTATCACTTTTATATCAGTGCATTGATTATAATTGTGGTTGCGTAGCACCCTTTGAGGGCATTATAAATAAAATTTTGTTTTGTTTATGTATATTTATTGTAGTAGCCCAGCTTGATCTTAAGAGTTCTTTTGGGTTCTCAGATCCCAGTTTTTCTTCTAAGAAATATGTAGGACTCCGATTAATTCCATTTGTTCCAGTTATTCATGCAATTTATTGTGTCTGCATGTGTATTTTAATCTGGCATGTTTCAATTTGATTTTATTTTTAATGAATAGGCATGCATCCAACTAAAGTTTAACTAAATTTTATAAATATCTTTAAGGCTTTGGTTTCCTCCAAAAGCAGGTTACCTTTTTTAAAAAGAGGTACATAAAGTATTAGTACAACTTTATAATATCTTTGAAGACCACACTTGGAATATTGGATCCACCTTTGGTTGCCACAATATAAAAAAGACTAGAAAGAGAAGAGCAAAGAAAGATGATTAGGGGGCTGGATACTGAAGAATGGTTGCAAGAATTGGATATGTCTGGTTTAATGAAAAGATGAACTGGGGTGACATAATAGCAGTGTTCCCATGTCTAAGGGGCTGCCACAAAAAAAGAGAAGGTCAACCTGTTCCGCAAAGCACCTGAAGGCACAACAAGACACAATTGGTGGAAACCAACCAACCTAGAACTAAGGAGAAATTGCCTGATAATCAGATCAATTAATCAGTGGACTTGTCTCCAGAGGTTGTGTGTGCTCCAACACTGGAGGTTTTTAAGAAGAGATTGGACAATTTATCTGTAAAGGTATAGGGCTTTCTGCTTCAGCAAACAGTTGGATTAGAAGACCTCTAAGATCACTTCCCACTTTGTTATTCTGTCACCGCTGAGGATTTCAGCTTGGCCTGCCATGGTGCTTATATACTGTCCTTTCCCCAACTTTGTGTTTCTTTTGAGGCTGAAGAGAATTATGGGTCAGGGAACCCAGCTTAAAAAGGCTGGTGTAGAAGGAGAAGAAGATCTGGCTTCTTATGGTCCCGGAAGATATAGAGGCTATGCTAATTGCAAGCCAGGTTTGAATTTGGCTGGGGGGTCAACATAAGGTCAAAGCAAAGCACGTTACTGAAGCACCCACCAAGTAACCCTACCTTCTCTTTTACTACCCCATATCATACACAGATAAGGATTTGGTATTCGTAGGTCAAAGGATTGAATGTTCTGAGGAATCACATAGCATCTGGGTGCGAGGCAGTAATGGCTACTTTCAGATGCCCAGAAAAAAGGGGCAGAGGTTTTATTGACCAACGGGATTCCCTTGTTCCAGTCTACCAGGTGCCAAGTTGAGTTGGGGGCATATAGATATTTTTGAGTGGGATGCCTGGTTCATCAGCAGCAATCATGCAACCATTAGTACTGGGGATATTCAGTTTAAATGTTCAAGAACATAAGAAGTAAATTTGGATAGTGGTTGGCTATCAGTGATCATAGTACTGGTTCTAAAGAGAAAAGGAGAATCTCAATTGAATACCTTTTGGGGTGACATTGCCTTAGCAAATGGGAAGAATTCTGGGCGTAGACTTGTATCCTTTCCCATGTAAATATTCATTGGAAAATATGTCTGTGCTTATACATCTGTGTGTATGTATTGGGAACTTATGCCCACACATCTTGCCAGGGAGACAAGACTGTTGTTCCAAATTACTTTCTCCTTTTGTCATATAACTAAATAACTTTCTTTTTTGCTTTAAAAAAAACTTTCAGAGATCTCTTCCATAGAGGAATATTTAGCTTCCAATAAAGGAGAATATTTGTAGCTCAGGGCTGAAATAATCACTCTAGTTTACATAGTGGAATGACTGCAAGAAAACAATGAAGCTCAGAGAGCACCAAAGGCCCGTAATATTTAGCTATTCAGTCTCTCAATTTCACATTTTGCCCACCTAGGGAATGACTTTAGACAGTTGGACTAAGGTAGGAATATATTTCTTTAACACTAGTTCAACTTAAATATAAATGAAGGCTGCATCATGAGCACACATTAGAAGAAACAAATGTGGCAAGGGAATGTTTTGTGCTGCAGTTAGTTGAAATATCAGCTGACCATGGGGGTCTCTGAGAATACGCCCACACAAAACACTTGTGCCTTTTGAACAGAAGTTTAATTGTTCCCTGAGAGCCTCAAAGCCATGTTCATAAACAACCTGAACACCAGAGATGTGGGAAGAGCAGAGACAAACCTGACTCTTTCCTCCTCTATTGTGTTATGACCCCCTTCCTGACTGTCCCCATGGTGAGTAGCTGTTCAGGCTGATCCAGGTTTTTAAAGTAGGAGTTGATCCAAAGAAGTCTTGAGTAGAGGAAGAAAAACAGAAGAGTTCCGTAACACAGGATTCAGGGGTCACACCACTAGGTACCAGGCGAATTGTGTCAAGTTGTGCCTATGGCAAAACTACTGAGGCTGGTCTGCTTAAGGGGGAAAACACTACATTAACACTGGATCAGCTAAGAATGATTTTGAGGTCTCTTGGGGAAGGGTTAGAGATGAAATGAAGGTGGCATCTTGAGAACTTGACATTAAAAAGAAATTTCATCAGGGACATGTTGGTGCAAAGGATAGAGAGGGCCATCTAGGAACTGTTAAGTATAGGACAATTGTGGGAAGTCACAAGAGTTTACAGTTCTTCACATTTACATATGATTCAATGCTGGGGAACTGAAATTAGAACTTTCCCAGGTTTTTTTTAAATTAACCTTAAGTTGTCCTTTGCTGCGAAGAGCAATTCCAATTAACTGGCAGACAGTGGGATGGCTAAGAAGTATACATGCAGATAAGATGAAGCCAGGCATCCTGTTCACCGTTTAAGTTGGACTTAGGGAAACTGCCAAGTGTCACCATTGCAGTGAAACAGTGTTCCATTCAGCGCTTCCCATTCTTGACTTTCAGGGGTATCCCTGGAGATGATTTCCACAGATCATGATCAGCTCTCTATCATGCAGAAACTATGTCAGATTTTAAGGGGAATATTCCCCTTGGAAGATATCAACTCACCTTACTGTTTTATGATAGTTCCAGATGCTCTTATTCTCCCCACTTCTTGCTAGATTGGAAAGCCTTTCAGAATGGAAGACCCTTTCTTGTTCCTCCTCTCCTCCTCCTCCCCCATCAAGCCTGTAGATATTCTACCCAGACACATTCAACACCTCTTTACTTGATGAGTGGAGGGAGCTCTATCACACTTGGGTTGTATCCTGGCAAAAACATGTGACTTCTTTATAAATATCAAATGCAGGGACTCTTTTTAAAATCATAATAATACAATAGTAGTAGATGCCTTGGGTGCAACCAAACATCTGTAATGTCTTTCAAACATCAGCAGCATTGACAAAATCACTACCAGTCAATTACAGCTTTATTTGGAACAGCTTACATCCTGTGATGATACCTTTAATACCACAGTCTGCCTGTGCCACATCTTTTGGAAGGACTTGAGAGGTAGATAAAAATGCCAAATCCAGCCTAAACATTCACTGTGCAATGAACCATAATACATATAGTTACAATTAATAACTATTAATATATTCCTACATTAAATAATAATAATAAATGGAAGTGGTAGTTCCAATGATTATCAGCATACTGGGTGCCATAGTAAAAAATCTTGGGCAATGCTTAGAAAATCTGCTCATTGACAAAAATTTCCATCTGTCAATTACAAAAAGGCAACAGTGTTTGGATTGGCACATATACTATACTGACAAATTACAACATCCCAATATTTTGGGATGAAGTCAGTGTGAATGAAGAACAATATTGGCTAAAGGACTGAAAGTTGTTGTGTATATTATAAAAGAAGGAGAAGGAGAAAGAAGAAAAACAGGAGTTCCCTTTTCCCCATATTCCATTACCACAGTTAAGACACTGTGGAAAAATAGACTCCTACCAGATTTTTGAGCCATTTAAGCCTAGTTTTGGCTTGACTGCTAGTAAGAGAAATGCACCTTCATAGGACAAACTGGGATGTATGCCTACATCAAATTTGCATATGATCATTTATAGGCAAATTTATAAATAATTACTAGAATTAAAACAACAATGACATGTTTTGCCCTATTGAGAAGAATTAGAATCCCTGGAAAGGCTCATTCCAAGCATTAGCTGTTGATAGGCACTTCAAGTCCTTTGCTTTCCCTTCTTCTTCCGGTATCTTATCTTGAAACAGAGTCTTTCAAAAGCTGTGACAGAAGGCTCCTACCATTAAGTAAACCTGTGACAATTGTCCTTGCCACCCCTATTAAAACCAGATGTCTACCAGCTGGGAGGTGTGAAGACAAATACTATTGAACAAATTGAGCATTGTAGAGCTAGAGTTGTATTTTTTAAAAAATTAATTTTCTTGAATAACCTTTTTTACAGAGTAAAAACAATAAATATTTTTTTTAAAAAAGGAAAGGAAGAAAAAGTGATAAATAAATAAAGAAAAAAAAGAAAACAAGACAGATATAAAGAAGCAGCTCCTATCTTTCTTTATAGCACTTATAAATAAAAATAGGTTTATTTATATAAATCTATAAATAGATTTATTGTCAATATTATGGAAGGACAAATCCAACCAAAGCAGGCACAGTCAAGACTATCCAATCACTTAATGCAAAACTTTATTGAGTACATCATTTTGGCACTGATGAGAGCAAAACCAAATCTAACTAATTCCCATGCAAACCGACATAATCAAAGTATAGATTTTTCCTTCCCCCACATTAGTGCAGGTCACATTATTCAACTGAGTCTCATTGTATTGTTATGAGACAAGTCTTTAGCTTTAGCAAACACCTGCTGAAGTGTCCTTGGCTCTCACACTTGTCTTCTTGATGTTTGGAGCCTACATTCCATCTCCCCCTTCCCTCCCCCTTTGTTCATTGGAAACCTGAGAAGTAATAATGGTTGTAACTGCAAAAATGCATTTCAAATCTTAACATTTATATTTTGTCATCTTTGTAGTTATATCATGGCTCAGTTCTTCCTATATTCTACCTTTTCTAATCGTGAAATCCATAAATCACAGGTTCATTTCCCCCCTTATTTTCATCCAAAAGTACATAAAGGGTTTCCAGCAGGGGTCAGATTCAAATTTTGTAACAACCAGTTCTGTGGGTGTGACTTAATTGGTGGGTGTGGCTTGGTGGTCATGTTATTGACTGGGCATGGCCAACTCAATATCACTCACATCAGGGCATGCATCTTCTCGCTTGGCCTCTCATGACTTTGGGGATGCTGCAAAGTTGTAAGTGTGAAAAATGTAAGCCACTTTTTTCAGTGCCGTTATAACTTTGAATGGTCACTCCACACAAGCAAAGTATCAGCAAAGGAGAGGAAAAAAACTCCAAAGAAGTTCCTGAGACAGGAAGTCTAGTCCTGCCAAGAATGTAACAAGGGTTAACAGAGAGGCAGTTTCTGTAAGAAACACCAGAATGTTTCTTTCCTGCCTTCCTTACAGGATTAGGCCAGTAATTTCTTCTAACAACCGGTTCTCCGAAACTGCGCTTAGGAATGTTAACAACCAACTTCCGGTTTGAGCCTCTTCAGTGACAGACTGAAACCTCATCTCCGGCTGAGGGCTTTCGATCTGTGCTCGCGACTGAGCGCCCCAAGCCGGGGTGTTTCGGGGGCCTAAGCAACGCCCCCCGTAAGAGGTGGTGGAGAGAAGGAGACTGCTGCAGGGCTGAGTGAGAACCGCATCCTCCTCCCAGGCTGGCCATTACTCCCTCTCCAAGGGCGGTTGCAGCGGGTGGGTCAGAAATGGGCCAACCACAAGAAGAAACCATCGACGAAAAAGAAATGTCGCAGCGAGGTAAGATAAGAAGAGAAAGTTTTATGAGTTGGACTGGGGTCAAACAGGCAAGAAGCAAACATAATAAGGTACCTAGAATTGTAAAAGCCCATTGTCACACTGCGACGCCAACGGATGAGAAAGAGGATGTCAAAAAGGGCGCCCTACGGAAAAATTGATGGTTTCCTATAGAAAAGGGGGAAAAATCACCTGGATCTCAGACTTTCAGTCCAGCCAGCCTGTGTCTGTGCAACCTTATCAGTCCCATGATCTTGCTCTTGCTCTTCACAGATCCCAGTCATCTCCACATGGGATCGTGCACACTCCTTTTGGTAGCCAGCCATCATTCTACCAAACAGTGCGAAGCCATCTAAGGCTCTTTCAACTGTTCTACACGAAGAAAGGAGGGGCATCCAAGAAGTTGTCGTAGGTCCGAAGATGGATCAACGAGAAAGCCGAGTAGGACTGTATAAACAACTTGGTGGAGCTGAGGAAAGAAAGAACCCTCGTCATTCCAGCGAACTTCATGAGGATGCCCGCCCAGCCATGTTTGACGAAGTTGTGGAGTAGCTGAGACCCCAGTTTGGAGCAAGGCAAACACCACTTCTGCCCAGCGCTGGGACCTCTGGACTGAAGGTGGCACTGACTCTGTGCCACTGGCCTCAAGGGACCACGTACAGGAACATGAGGTACGGCTGGGAGGTGCCACACAACACCATACAAGCATTGTGGGGTCAGAAAGAGTGGTGCAGGCCATCATGAAGAATACGTGGAGGAGCTTCCTCTTAGTGCCCCCTCCACTGAAGTAGGCTGGGAAGAAAGTTGCTGAGCAGTGGTGATCAAGAAAGTGGAACTTCCCCCACGAGGCCCGTTGGAGTCATAGATGGCAAGCACATGGCCTGCAACAGCTCCAGCGCAATTAGGTCCATTAATCACAACCTACAAAGGGCTTCTATCAGCATCATCCTCTTTGCCTCGTCAGATGCGACTACAAGTTCATGGTACATTCAATTGCTTCACGGCAACGGCAGCCTTCCAGTTAATGCCCAGGACCTAACAATGGTAGTGTGGCTATGGAGGAGCTGGAAGCGCAACCTGTCCATCATAGGTTTCCCGAGATCCAGACCCCTGCCGCAACGACATGCAAGATCGTGCCCACTTGCATCGTGCGGGGATGACGCCTTCTCCCTCACAACCTACCCTCATGAAGTCCTAACACTTCCAGCATTGGCCTACCTGCGTGAAGCAGGAGGATCTTCACACTACAGGCTCTCAGGGCACAGACGGGTGGTTGAGTAATGCCTTTGGCATCCCTGGCCAACAGGGTTGCAGGCTACTTCTCACACCATGCACAGCATCGCCAGCAAGCACTGTGAGGACACATTGTTGGATAGCTTGCTGCATCCTGCACAATCTCATGCGCACCCGCTATCCAGTGTTGCATGAACAGGCGTTGGTGGACCATCAAACAAAGCAATGGGGGACATGGAGGCCTCTTGGGAATGGTAGGCAGGGCAAAAACCTGATAGACACTATGGATATACCAGGCCCAACAGATCGCTTACAATGGAAGGAGAGAAGCAGCGCGCAACCTCCTGAGACAAACTGGTGCCAACTCCCCCAGCTGGGAGCAGTGGAGTTGGTAAGACACGGATGGTAGATGCTTAATGGATGGCTCCTTGAGCCCTGTCTTCATCAACTGAATGGATTGGCCATGTATGTTGAGTGGCCCTACAATGAACAGGGCATTTAATAAAGAGTTATGTTTATGTTGAAATGTGTTGATGAATGATTACATTGTTATTGATAATAAAGGCCATAGGTGTGGCACCTGGGAGGGTGGACCACACAGTCCCACTATGCTTGCACTGGAGGCTTATCTATCCCAGAGCTATTACCCATCCCACAGGTATCCCTGCCCATCCCACTGCTATCCTAAACCCATCCCACAGCTATTACCCATCCCACAGGTATCCTGCCCATGCCCACTGCTATCCTTACCCATCCACAGCTATTACCCATCCAAAGGTATCCCTGCCCATCCCACTGCTATCCGTTACCCAACCCACAGCTATTACCATCCACCCACAGGTATCCCTGCCCATTCCCAGCTTGCTATCCTTACCCATTCCCACAAGCATGCAAAGGCTTAAACCATTTCTAAAGTTTCCACCAAGACGTTACTGACTAAAAGAACTGAACCAAGTGTGTGAAGCAAGATATATCTTTATTAATAACAAATTTTAAAAGCAAAATGACCCAAGTAAAGTGTCCCAAGCAAAGATAAAGTCAACAGGTAGCAACCCAGTCTCTGGCACTCTTCTCAATCACTCTGAGGCGTGCCCATAGTCTCAGGAGTGAAGAGGTCCAGGTGCTGTGGAGGTGCAAGTAGCTGAGTGCTGGTCTGAGGTGCCATTGGGGTGCCTGGCCCCGAGAGGACAACAGGGGATGGTGTGTGAGGGAAGCTCTCAGAGAGCTGGCTCAGTCCTGTGATGTTTGAGAGCCCTTCCTCCATGACATGTCCCAAGGCCGATGACAGATGTTCTGAGGCTGGGCCTGGCTGTGGGGTGGAGGAAGGAGGAGTGTTGTGGGGCTGCTTTGGTCTGCAGGTGAGCGAGGGTGAGGCATCTATGGCATCTGATGGGATTTGTGGCGCTCGGTGGCATCTGTGGCATCGGTGTGCACCTGTGGTGTGCAATGTAGCTGTGCCTGGACTGGGAAGGGCTGCCTGTACTGCCTGGACCTCCTGGTAGCCGTAGCCTTGGTAGGCTGAGGGGCTGTGACAAAGCCTTGGAAGGGCAGTGACATCACCTCGGGGTGGAGGAGCAGACCTGGACTGGGTCAGAGCAGCGTTCAGCTGGGCCTGGAGGGTGGGTGAAGAAGACCTGTGATCCTCTCCTTTATCACCTGGGTACTGGGATTTGGACATGTCCATGAGGGTCTGGTTCACGTAGGTGAGGGAAGGCTTTCTGTTTGAGGATGGTGTGTCAGATTGTACCAGCTGAGAGAGGAGATCTACGCTGCTTTTGATGGTGTCCCTGATCTCCAGGACAGTGGTGGCTCTGTCCCTTACCGGTCTGGCTTTCTGCCTGCTTTCTGTGGAGGTGGAGGCTGGGGGTGGGGGTGGGTTGTTCTCTCGGTGGCAAGTGGCCTCTCTCTTCTTGCTCCAACTGCCACAGGGGGTCCTCCACATTTGCTCCGCCAACAGGGAGTGCACTGTTCGGCGGGCGGTCTCCGTCATTGGGCGCTGCACAGATACCTGCCTGGACACAGGAGCTGACTTCTTGGCCAGAAGAGGACTGGCTCTCTGTGGGCTGCATGAGAGTGAGGGTAGACAGAGGGTCTGTTCCTCAGTGGCAGATCTCACCCTCCAAGAAGCTGCACTTGGCCATCACGTAGGTCTCCCGGTCGGTGAGCTTGACCGCAGCCTGGCCAAACTTCTTGAGGTGCAGCTTCCTGTACCAGGTGTGCATGTGCTTTCCACCACCGCGAGGGAGGACCTCTGAAGTGTAGCCCAGGCTCTCCACCTTCTTCTCTCCAAGCTGCCTGGTTCTGCTTGGTGGTCTCGATAGAGCCTGTGTCCTTCCGCCAGAGTACTCATTCTCCCTCAGCCATTCGAGCACCTCATCCTCATGTTCCTCTTCGATGGAGTACTGCCTCCTCTCCCTATTCTCGCGATTGCCTCTTCCTCCCTCTGGCAGGGACTTCTGGGCCCTCATCAGCAGGGCTTTGAGGTTCTTAGGGCTGGTCACCACACCACACCACCATCAGCAGCACAGCAGCACCAGCACCAGCAGCACCAGCAGCACAGCAGGATCAGGAGCAGCCACAGAGATAAGCACAGCAAGCACCAGCACCAGGAGCAGCACCAGCAGAATAAGCACCAGCAGAAGCACCAGCACCAGGGGCAGCAGAGCAGAAGCACAGCACCAGCAGAGTCAGCCCAGCAGCAGAAGCCCCAGCAGAAGCAGAGTCACGGGCCAGGGGGTGGGATGGTGGCCCTGTCCTTCTTGCCAGAGCTGAGAAGTAGGCACCAGGCTTCCCTCTTCTTCCCATGGTTGTTGGCTGGAGATGTGGTCTGGCAGCAGGTCTTGTCTCTGAATGGTGACTGCCTTGTGAGCTGCATCCTTTTATATCCACGGGGCTGATGCAATGCATCCTCCCCGCATGCGCAGTGAACGCTTTGCATCTGCTTTGCATCCGCTCTGCATCTGCTCCTTCCTCTGTGCGTCCGCTTCACTGTGCTCCCCGGAAGCCCTGCGGATGTGTCATCCGCTTCCATCCACTAGGCTTTCCATTGAGCATCCGCTTAACATCCTCGCTCGTCCTCTCCCCATCCGTTCCTTTCCGTTGTTGTTCATTCTCTTTATGCAAATTTGAGGCACTTTTGAGGCGGATAACAACGGATGGAACATTTTCTCGTCTGCTGTGCATCCTTTTTACATACGTTTTGCATCCGTCGGCCCGATGTGACCTAGCGCTTAAATAGTAACAACATTGTTTCAAAGAATATTTTGAAGCTGCGAAGGAGAGAGAGAAAGGAAAGGATTAGGGTTTTTTTTCTTCCCTTCCTTATACTGACAGCTTAAGAGAAATTGGGAAAAAAAAATCCACTTTGACATTAATAGGCATCTAAGCTGAAAATAAAGTCAAAGGGATAATAAAATTTTCTGGACATTTAAAAGCTTTTAAAGCTGGGAAAGGAGAAAAAAAAGAATAGAAGGGCAGGATCTGGAAAAATGGAGGAGACTGCCTGGAATTTAAGGGAATGGAACTGTAATTAAAGGAACAAGATTCCTCAAAGATAATTTTAAGGAAACTTGGAAACAAAATAATAGAACCCCAGGAAGAGAAAGTGTGGAAAAAAGAAGCAAGTTAGAAACAGCCTTCGATTAGTTTGGATTAACTTGGTGACTTTTGTTTTTTTGCATCCTAGATGACTACTAAATTAACTGGGTGGTTGTTTAAAAGTTTTTAAAAATGGTATCACTCTTAGAAAAAACTGGAAACGGAACTTAAACAATGGAAAGAAGATGCACAAGAAGGGAGAAGTTTTTTTGGCTTCGTGTTTCAATTCTTAGAAATGGAGATCTGGAACTATGAGAAAGCACAAGAAACGCTTGCCAGAACAAGAAGATTGGGACAAAGAAGAAGAAGCCATCTTTAATCATGATCAATAATTTTAAGAGTAGGGGAAAAAGAAAAGGGGGGAGGTGAAAGGTTTAGAGACTAAAAACAACAACCAAAAAAGAAGAAGGACAATTTGAAAGATAAGTATAATGATTACAAAGCAACAGAAGAGGAGCTTACAGATGAGAGAATTAGAAGTAGAGAGACGAGGGGGTAAAAGGGAGGGAGAAGAGGAGGGGCGAAGGGCAAGGAAAAGAAGTTGTAAAAGAAAGAAACTAAAGAAATGGAGAAACAGGGAAAAGATATAAGGATTGTAACCATAAGTTTGGTTTAGAGATAACAGGTGAAAAATTAATTGTAAAAGGGATTCTGCAAAGGTACATAATGATAGCATTGTTATATTACAATTAAAGAAAATAAATTTTAGAAAATATGATGATGGATAAAATATTTATTTGTAATGTAGTGGGATGTTTGTTAATAAATAAATGAATTAAAATGATTGAGATAATTAAAGGGAACATTTTAATTATTAGTAAAAGGAACATTTTTAATTATTAGTAATGTATTTATAAAAATATAAGTAAGAAATACGGGAAAAAAAGAATTAACCATGGGAAAGTTTATAGTGTTCCCAAGAAGGGTATGATATTCAATTGAAAAGAAATGTTAAAGATGTTAAGATTTTAATGCATATTAATGATAAGATATAGAATTGGAATGGAATGTGTGTTTTTATTTACATATATATATATATATTTCTTTTTTAAGAAGATAGTGTTATTTTAAGAATGTACCATTGGAAGTTATGTATTATATTGAAATGCTATAATCTTAAAGTTATACATTGGAAGCTTAAATAAAGAGTTTGAATGGATAAAATTATAAGGATATAAAGGCATCATACACTAATTGGTAACTACAGGGAAAAAAATGCTTAATAAGAAAAGATAATAAGAAATTGTAACAAGACAAAACAAAATATAAATAATGATATTTGAATTTGAGATGAGATTAATTAAAATAAAGTTGAGAAACAAAAAGAGGAGAAAAACTTATCAAGAAAATATAAATGCGTAGTAAGATATGGAATAGAGTGTATAAAAGATGGGAGCTATGACCTATTGGTTTTGGCTTCGTAAATGAGCATGAAATTGAGTTTTGTGTCTGTATGAAGAAGTGATAACCTGGGATCATGCTATTTTCAAAAAAGATGTTTGATTTGTATTTTGTTTTTGTGAAAACCCAAATAAAATTTTTATTTAAAAAAAAAAGAATGTTAACAACCAGTTGTAGCGAATAGGTGTGAACTGGTAGAATCCCACCCCTCGTTTCCAGTCATTAACAAATGTAGTTGTCTTTACTCAGAGAAAAAAATCAATGTCGCCATCTCTTCAAGTTCCTTTTATCTTTATTAACCATTCCTCCAGCCAGGGGTGGTATTCAGCAGGTTCTGACCAGTTCTGGAGAATTGGTAGTGAAAATTTTGAGTAGTTTGGAGGACCAGCAAATACCACCTCTGACTAGCCCCGTCCCCATCTATTCTTTGACTCTCGAGTCCCAGCTGGGTCTTCTTTTGTTGCCCTGCACAGGAGAACGGAACTGGAAAGCGGGTTAGTGGGGTGAGGAGGGAATGGGGTTTTGCAGTAATCTGCCCCCAGTAGTGGGAAGGGAATGGAGATTTTAGAGTATCCTTCCTTTGCCAAGCTACACCCACCAAGCCACACCCACTGAACCGATGGTAAAAATGTTTGAATCCCAGCCTGAATCATACTTTGGATGGTGTTGTCTCAATATGAGGTCAGTGCAATTTCCTTTTCTAATGCTTTTAGATTAGAAGTAGAAAATTTCAGATAAAAGAGAAGGTTGAATTGAGAACCACTCTCTGTAAAGGACGATACATGGTTGCCCTTCTATCCCCAATCCTGAACTTGTTATAAACCATGACATTTCACTGCAAACATCTTTTCATAAACTCTGCATTTCAAAAAATGGTGGAATTTTCATGTTTCTTAGAAGATGCTTGTCCAATGGTATCCAAATACTATCTAGAGAAATTGGGTCTTGACCTTCTTTCCTCGTGGAAAGAAAGCTATGTATTGAGAAAAATCCCTGGAAAAGTCAAAGGAATTCAAAATGTGTTAATTTTTGTCATTACATTCATTTAATATGTTTACATGTTTAATGTCTTGCTTGAGATTCTGTAAACATTCACATATTATCTATTGTCAATTCAGACAATTTCTTATGAACACAACTAAAGATGACAATTCTTTATATGCAAGGACATGATGGGAGGTATGGAATGAAGATCTATTTGGGTTTTTATTTTAAGAGACAGTGATAACTTATTAATGTTGAATATACTTGCTGATGATGAAGCATTTTCCCTCATTTTTTGTATTTTTTTAAAATGGGCATTCAGCACCTTCTATATTTTTTAATTTTTAAAATCTATTTTATCAATTTAATATAATTCTTAATAAAATTACTTAAAAGAAGAGAATCTCAAGACAAGCAAAGAACAACATCTCTGTAAAAAGCTTTAGAATAAAAATGATGGAAAAAAGATTTCTCTTCACTGCCACCCCCAATAGCTTAATATTTCAGCAAAGTATGTATCCATATTGTGGATGTAGTATTTTGGATACCCTTATAAATATTCATACTGATATTGAAAAAGTTTGGATCCCAAATAAAGTCTGAAGTAAATAAAATCTGTCCGTTTTGATCAAGCTGTAATTTATCATGCCTAATTAATTATGATTGCAATTTTCTGTTAATTTTGAGTAATATATTTCCTTAAAATAAAAGAGATTTATAGTGCATTCAGAAAGTATTCAAGACCCCCTTCACTTTTGTCAATTTTGTCATGCTGCAGCCTGATTTCATAGTTGTTGAAATTCACTTTTTTTCTCATTAATCTACATCCAGTAGCCCATAATGGCAAAGTGAAAAGTTTAGAAAATAGAAGTTTAGAAGTTTCTATAAATTTATTTTTTTAAAAAAACCCTGAAATATCACATAGGCATAAGTATTCAGACCCTTTGCAACAACTCTTGAAATTTAGGCCCGGTGCCCTCCATTTCTCTTGATCATTGCTGGCATGTTTCTTCACCTTGATTGGAATTGATCTGTGATTAATTAAATTAATTGGATATGATTTGGAAAGGCATACACCTCTCTATAGAAGACCTCACAGCTAACAATGTACACTGTAGCAGGGCAAAACCCACGAGGTCAAAGGAACTGCCTGTAGAGCTCAGAGACAGGATTATTGCAAGGCACAGATCCAGAGAAGGCTACAATAAAATTTCTGCTGCACTGAAGGTTCCTAAGAACACGGTGGCCTCCATAATTCTCAAATGGAAGAAGTTTGGCACAAGAGCTGGTCGCCTGGTCAAAATGAGCAATCGGGGGGATGCGGGGTGGGTAGGACCTTAGTAAGAGAGGTGATTAAGAACCTGATGGCCACTCTGACTGAGTTCCAGAAATCCTGCATGGAGATGGGACAGAGTTCCAGAAGGACAACCATCATTGCAACCCTCCACCGATCTGGGTTTTATGGCTAGATGGAAGCTTCTTCTCAGTGCAGAACACATGAAAGCCACTTCCACTTTGCAAAAAAGTACCAAAAGACTCTCAGACTGTGAGGAACACAATTCTCTGGTCTGATGAAACCAAGATTGTACTGTTTGGTTTCAATTCTAAACATTATGTCTGGAGGAAACCAGGCACCTCTCATCCCCTGCCCAGTATCATCCCAACAATGAAGCATCAGCGTGGCAGCATCATGCTGTGAGGGTGTTTTTCAGCAGTAGGGACTGGTCAGGTTAAGGGAAAGCTGAATGGAGCAAAGTACAGGGATATCCTCAATAAAAACTGTTCCACAGAGCTCAGGACCTCAGGCTGGGCCGAAGGTTCATTTGCCAACATGACAACAATCCTAAGCACACACAACCAAGACAACACAGAAGTGGCTTAGGAACAGTTTTGAATTTCCTAAAGTGGCCCAGCCAGGGCCCGAGCCCCTATTGAACATATTTGGAGGGACCTGAAAATGGCTGTCCACCAACAGTTGCCATCCAACCTCATCGAGCTTGAGAGGATTTGCAAGGAAGAATGGCAGAAAATCCACCAATCTAGGTGTGCAAAGCTTGTCATATTATATCCAAAAAGTCTCAAGGCTCTAATTGCTGCCAGAGGTGCTTCAACAAGAAGGGTCTGAATACTTATGCCAATGTGATATTTCAGTTTTTAAAAATAAATTTACTGACATTTCTAAAATTCTGTTTTCACTTTATCATTATGGGCTACTGAGCGCAGATTAATGAGAAATAAAATGAATCTCAGTGACTGTAGAATCAGGCTGTAGCATAATGAAATTGACGAAAGTGAAGATGGGTCTGCATACTTTCTGAATGTAGTGTATTAATGGATTAATATCTATAACCTTGCACTGTATGTGGGACATACACAAATACACACATACACAAAAGTGGATCAATTTTTATGGGATTTACATTAGTATAAATTGGTCTTTGTATTTTAAGTTTTATGGGCCTACTTTAAATATGATCTTCCTTGTGACTGCAGTCAATAAAAGCAAAAACATTTATTGTTATGAAGAAAATGTGTACTGTTTAAGTACCGGGGTGGGCTTCAAAAAATTTAAGCAACCAGTTCTCTGCCCGGTTGCTGGGTGGGTGTGGCCATGGTGGGTGTGGCCTACTCAACCTCCTGCACCACAATGGAGGGGAGCTGTTTGCCCTCCCCAGGCTCCAGAGGTTTTCCTTGAGCATCCAGGATGGCAAAAATGGCCTCCCTGGGCTCTGGAGCAGAGGTGGTATTCAGCAGGTTCTGACCAGTTCTGGAGAATGGTAGCGGAAATTCGGAGAACTGGCAGATTTTACTGTATCCTTCCCCTGCCACGCATACCAAGCCATGCTACAGAACCAGTAGTAAAAAAATTTGAATCCCACCACTGTTCTGGAGGCTCTCTGGAAGCCAGAAACGGGCCTGAACTTCCAGGAGGCCTGTTTTTCACCCTACCTGAGCCTCCACACGTGCACTTACCTGCATCCAAAACGGGCCCTGTGGGGACTCCTGGGAGGATCGGGGAAGGGTGGGCGGGGCCAGACAAGAGTGGGATTTGGGGGTTCTCCAAACTGTGTAGAATCTTAACTGGAGGGTCTTCCGAATCCCTGCAAATCCCCAGCAGCCCTCTCTTGTTAAGTATTTGCATGCACACCTCTGCATTTGAAGTAGTGGAACACATAATTTGAGTTTATTGGATGTCTTGCTTCGTTATTCTACACAACCAAAAAACCCTCACCCTATGTTTGTTTTTAAAGTCAAATAACTATATTAATGTTTATACAATGTTTAATAAAAACACCACCACCAAAGAATCACTTGCTGCAAGAAATTACAATAGAATGTACATTAAAGGACTCATAAAAGCAACAATTGGTTAAGGAATTGTGGCCATAAGCCATGATAGCTAAAAGCGTAAAAGACACTCTTAAATCTAGAAGCAGTGACAGACCTCTTCAGTTTGTGAATCTCTCTTGGTCATCTATTTGATTGCTGTCAGAGATTGCAAACTGGGAGAGAGGAATGATAGGTCCAACAAAGAAAAAATTAACAGAATGAAAAAAGAGGGAGAAAAAAACTCCTAAAATTCTATACATATAATACCTATGTAAATGCAAAGGAGAGAGACAAGGCAAACAGATTGATTTAATTGCATATATGGAAATGAGGGCAGCCCATTTCTTCTCTGTGTATCTTCATTACATACGACAAGTGACAGAAATAAACCCTAAATCTGTAGGAGGCGGGAGGGGGAGGCTAGGGTGAGATCTCTTGAAAGGAACAGGCAAGCATTTGAGTGACATATGGGTCTGTGGACACTCGGCCTCCTCTCTCCTCCTCCCCCCATCCCAAGCCAACCATCCTCCCTTCAAGTCAGCAAAAATACTTTCTCTCTGCAGAAGACCATATGTGAGTTGGTGGATGAAGTGATGTCAGCAC
Organism: Laticauda laticaudata; assembly: GCA_004320025.1. NCBI lineage: Eukaryota > Metazoa > Chordata > Lepidosauria > Squamata > Elapidae > Laticauda > Laticauda laticaudata. The sequence goes on along the minus strand of BHFT01025198.1, from coordinate 95,333 downwards.
TGGTCACCCAATGGGGGCCCACGGAGAATGTCCAAGGATCTGGTCCCCAGGCTGCCTCATAAGGACGTGTGCCAGCCTCAGAGTTTGGCGAAGGCTTCTGTGCAAGGAAGGGTCAGCGGGCTTTCCCTCCATCGTTGGATACAGTGCTCCAAGGGCCATGGTCTGCTGAGAAAGAGGAGGAACTCCACGGGGGCACGAGTGACACTCCATCAAATACAGCAGGGGAACAGCAGAAGCAGGCCAAGCCAGAAGAAGTGGGAAGCAGCTTTAAACACAACAAGGGGACAGGTGCGGTAGGGCAAAAATGGAAAACGCCCATGCCAAAACAGGAGAAGAATGCCTGGCTTACTTTGGAGTAAGTGAGCATACAGGCCTCTCTCCTGAGCAGGTGAAGAGGCATCTGGAAAAATATGGACCCAACGGTGAGTGCTTTCTAAAATAACAGCCCTTTTGGTACCCACTTGGCCAGATGCCAGGACACAAGAAGGCAGGGGAAATGGAGAGCCAGAGAGCTGAAAGGATGTGCAGAGTGACATAGATATGAGAAGCAAAGAAAGCAATCCAACCAGAGATGCACAGTGATGGACATGAATTCTAAAATGTAAAAAAGGAAAGAAGCAATAAGTAGAGGCGAAAGAGGAGAAACCAACTATTATCAAAGAAAAATGGTCACATAATTATTGGAAAGTGGGAAGGAAGTGATAGAGATTTCTAGCAGAGTCTAGTGTTGGCCATGGAAGGGGAATAAGAACAAACATTGAAGCAAAGCACAAGAGGAAAAACTGACTATTGCAAAGTTGCGAGGGTGGGGGGAGATAGTCATGCTGGGGACAGGGCAGCTGCTGCTACTTTGCTAAGAATAACTCAGTAAATTCCCTTTGGTATGAACGAGATATCAAAATTGCTGATGGGCAACTTGTAGGAGCAGCCAGGAGGTCGAAATAAAAGAGAAGAGATATTACACAGCCAGCAAAGTGAGCTAGTTAGATGCTGAGTGGATTTGAGAAGAGATGTCTTTGAGAAACAAAATGTAATTGTTTGTTGGTTGTGATGCTGCATGAGTGGGTGGATCTGGGGAAGTTTGTTTTGTAAGGAGTAGGGCATATCATGCTGCCAAAGATGTGGATGAATGAGAAGATAGCCTGATTTCCTAATTTTATAATGTCCCTCAAATACATGGGGTAAAGTCAAAAGTTCTGGATTCCTTGGTGGGATTATAATAAAAATTTGATCAGAGGGGATTGTGAAGTCCTACCTCCAAGGATTTCCTATGCTCAAACCAATTTTGCAATCATTTAGGCCCATGATTTACAAATTGAAGTCAGTAAAAAGCTTGCTCATTTCTGCAGATATGTCCATATGCAACTCACAATTACTCCCTAAACATAAGCATGATCATATAACTCTTTCTAACTGTTGAGTTATGACAGTGAAAATTAACCCTAAACTCCATGGGCAGAACCAACTTCTCTGTAAATCCAGAATAGTTTTACCTATATCTCTTCTCTGTTGCCACATTTGCTTGACCACTCAGCAAAAGTCATACTAGCAATAATCCTAACCAGCTTTTCTTTCTCTTTTTCGCTTTCTTTTCCTCTCTCAACATATTGTCTTGAAACCCCAGAACTCCCAGCTGAAGAAGGTGAGTCCTAAAAAATATTGTGCATAAGCATTAGGAAGGAAAAACACCTCATCCTTGAATTAGCATGGCCCAAATGACTCCTACAGACTGTAACACTCATTCAATGGCTATTGAGTCTCCAGGTGGGCCCCTCAAATTTTCTATTTAGAAATAAAATCTGAGGTTAAGCTGTGAATTGCCAGGTGATTTGACCCAATCATTTCCACCACGTTCCATCATGATGCATAGGCATGGAGTTCTTCCTTTAACCAATCAGATGCCAAATTCTTCCTCTATCAAACTCTACATTAGTCTACCCTAGCACCAATTTTCCCTTTCTTGGGCCTTAGAACTAATTCAAAGCTTCAAAGAGGCATAGCTTGGCTCCTTGAAATGTTATTGGCCAAATAATGGAGGCTGCTTGCTAACTGGGAGGAAACCCCCCCACCACCATTTTTGGATGAAACAAAGATATCTTTTTGGGAGATAGATCAACTGGGAAAAGGCAGGAGAAAAAAATGGTTGTATGCCTTGCCATTTCTTCCGGTTAACGGTTGCTATGAAGCTTCTGTTAACACATAGTTAGACTTGCATAGAAGAACCTACAATTTCCCGAAGCATAACTGCTGGAACTTTTTGGAAGATTTATCATAGATGTGTGCAAGGCCCACTATCCCTTCTCTCTTTCCTCACAGCCCATTGCTTTCTTGATTGGGAGGAGGCAGGCTGATTTCCCCCACCCCATCTCTATAGTCTCTGTGCTTTTCATCCCACCCTTTCTTGCTTATCAGGCAAAAGTATATGGGAGCTGGTGGTGGAACAATTTGAAGACTTGCTTGTGCGAATTCTCCTGCTCGCAGCCTGCATCTCTTTCGTAAGTGACACTGGCCTTGTAACTGAGGAAACTTGGAAAATCCACATAGGACTGAAGAGGAGAGGCAACCATTTGGGGTGGCAGAATGGGAAAGAAGCTGTATCCTGGGAAAGTGATGACTGCCAACATGCTCTCTGAGGATGCCATCCTGTGTTAGGAACATACCAATCTCTACTACATTGGAATGGAAATAACAGAGTTACAGTTATTGGATTGATTTTAGATTGTTTATTAATGAGTGGAATTCTTGTGTGCTTTCTGAGCTTGGTAGTTTGCTTATAGCCATTTCATTACCCAACAAGGCAACATCATCAGTGAGGGTGAGTGTGTGGTTTGCTCCCTGTTTATAACTGGTGTGGGCAAGCTACTGTATATAAACAGGGAGCAAACCCCACACTCACTCTAACTGCTGATGTTACTTCATTGGGTAATGAAATGTCTATAAGCAAACCACCAAGCTTAGAGAGCACCAAGGACTCCACAGTTCAACTCTGAGCTACAGATATTACTTTCTATTGGTAATCAGTGTCAACAAATTGGTGAATTAGACGGATGGGAAGAAACAACTCTTAAATGAAAGCAAATATACATGGATACCAGGATAATGTTGCAGGATCCAAGATAGATTGGTCACCAGGGCCTTCAGAAATAACTGTAATGCCATATTTAATAATTTCCTTTCACTCAAGGGTAGGGATTAATGAAAGCTTGAGTAAGGATACACAATTGAAATTATTTTCATTGGCAAAGTAGGTAATACATGCAAATAAAATTTGCATCTGAACATCTTCATTTTTTCCCCTCATAAATTATTTTTCAACATTTGGGGTGCTTGTAGATGTTTAATTCAATCAGGACATTTTGTTTCTTTTTCTCAGAACTAAAATCTGATTTTCTTTTGTGTAACAAATCAGGAAGCATATTGAGTTAACTTATCTGTTCAGTAATCTATTTTGACTCCTTCCTGCTTAAAAGCAGGCACCATGTTTTATCTGGTCATTTTGAAATATTTCACAAAATCATTTCCTTCTGGGCAAAATCCCAGAAAACAATATGGGCATCAGTTTGTCTTCTAAATGTGTACTGATTCCCCCCCTTTTTTAAATACATAATTTTATAAAAGTTTTAAAAAGGAAGCTAAAAGCCAATATAGACTAAAAACTAATACCAATTAACATAAAATAAGAAGAAAGGAAAAAAAGAAAGAAATCAGAAAAAAACCCTAAAAGTACAAGAAAGGAAAAAAAGAGAAAAGAATGAAAGCCTACAAGGAAGTAGCTTCTTTACAGCAATTATAAGTAGAATTATAAATTTATCTTTTAGTCTATGCTTACAACATGACCTTCTTTCTGTAATCAATTAATTTAATCATCAAAACCATAATCATAAGCTCACTTTTCTTCTTTTGTGCAAAAGGTTCATAAGGATTTTCAGGTAGCAATACATATAAATATTGTGTTTTCTCCAATCAAAAAAGTGAGTTTGGCCATCACATAATTCTTTGATAAGTTTAAATTTATAATTGTATTTCTACTATAATGAATACATTGATTCAATCTAGAAAAAGATTATACCTGACCTGTACATTCCTGTATAAAAATGAATGCTCTTGGGTTCATAGAAACCATAAATTCCCTGCCATTTCTATAACACAGCAAACCCAAGCACAAGAAGCTGAGGTTTTCATTATTTCAGCACCCAGAAGCTCATCATAGCCTGTTGTGCTTCTGGCCAGTTTCTTGACACTTGAGATGCAACCTCCTCAGATTGTGATACTATATCTTTTAAGAGCACAGGGCTAGGCTTGGCAATGGGAGGTCTCAGAAAAGGTCATAATTTACAACTTGGTTCTCATATCGCTATGGTTCAACATTTCATTCTCAGCCAGGGAACATTGGTATTTTCCTGACCAAAAAGAAGCCAGTCAACCAAACTGTTCCATCCATTTCCTTATTTTCTTTCTCCTACAGAGCTCTGTAGGACACAAGTATTATGGGCCTTCTGAACATAGGAAAGAACAATCTGCTTTGGGATTGTATTATCATTGAAAAATAGGACAGGTAGTATAAATAAAATTAAGATCACATTGGAGATAGCACTCTCGTCATGGTTTTGAAGTGTGCTTGGCTACAAGTTTCAGAATTTCTGTGGTTTGATTGAGTTCTCTCTGAGCGGATGATTGCAAAACACATTTCTGTGGATGTTCAACAAGATATATTTTCTCTTTGGCACACACCTACACTTATGTCTTCTGCAGTTGATGAAAGAATATGTCTTTACTGTTACCTCTTTTCCACTGTCTCTCAGGCTTTTTCACTCCTGAAGCTTCATTAAATAGAAACTACCCTGGGAAAATTCATAGTGCTTCTGATTTTTAGGACTGCAGTTATTTAGAATGAAGACAGTAAGAGGCAGGCTTATTTTGAATTTTAAGTGTTGAATTTGGATCTGCAAACAAAGAGAAAAAACTCTGATAAAGTCTTTGGAGATAACTCTGGGAAACAATCAAGCATTACAAATCACATTTGTACTGTTAATCGACTATAATCCTTCTAAAAATTATGCTCGCTCCCAACAGTATATCAAACAGTATGAGGTATGTACAGTATTTGCACAATGTTCTGCTCCAACAGAAATCCTGTCAGACACAACTCTCACCAGCAGGGGGAAGTGTGCAACCTTGTACAGATGTTTCATTACAATTGTGTGCAACATACTTTCACATCTCAAGTGTGCAATTACACACTTATTCCTGCCTGCACAATTGTACAACATCCATATGTCTGCACATGTGCGCGCACACACACACACAGCAACAGGAGCTTTTTATGCGGGTGCTATCAAATTTCATGGAGATTGATTGACACAGTTCATTTTTATGCCAATGCAAAATGCAGGCTGGCTTCAGCTGTTTTCAGATGGCATGTTCAAGGAGAATTAAAAAGTAAATGGGATTTCAGAAGGAGAAATGAGATGTGGGGCTGGGATTTAGGATTTCTGACTGGAAAATAAACAATGGCCATATCTGAGTGAGAGAGAAGTGGAAGATTAACCACATTCTCTCTCCTCTCCTCTACAACTACGCATACCTGTTTTTTTTTTACAGGTGCTGGCATGGTTTGAAGAGGGTGAAGAGACTGTCACTGCATTTGTGGAACCATTTGTCATCCTATTGATCCTGATTGCCAATGCCATTGTGGGAGTGTGGCAGGTAAACAAATCATATTTTGTTTCATTATGGTTTGGTGGATGCAGATGTGTGAGGTAGTCCAGACTCCAAAGGAAAAGGTGATTTGAAGCATGTTTGAATGCACATATATCTGTCAACTGCCTTTAAATAAAATGCCTCTTTTGCTGGAATTGCATAGGAAAAATCCAGGAAACCATGAGCCCAGGAAAAGGTACCTCTTCCTTACAAGTTACTAATGGGAAAAATATAAGTATCCTCTGCACCCCAAATCGCCTTTGTCTCTTCAGATCCAGATCCTTAGGGGTTAGTTCAGATGTTGCACAGGCATTAAGAGAATCTAGTCCTCCAGTCAACTATAGAAACTCTCTGTGGACTTGAGACCAATTTTCTATATTAACCAACCTATCTCAGGAAGTTGTTCTTAGGGAAAATTTAGGAGGGAGCCCTGTACATGGCTGTTTGGACTTATGAAGGAAAGGTGGTTGATAAGCACAATAAATAAGCAAGAAAAGCATGGTTTAAAACAGTATTTTTCAAACTTGGCAACTTTAAGAGGTTTGGACTTCAACTCACAAGGACATGAAATCCATCCATCTTAAAATTGCAAACTTTAAAGCATAATGGGTATGTTCACAAACCACACCAAACCAGAGCCAAACAAATCACATTGTTGTTTAATATAAAATGCAAAGCCCTCTTTAGTATGTGAAGTATCTCTATGATGCTCTAAACACACTACAGTGTGGCTTAATATATATTTTGTTCTTCAGGTGTACCTTATGAACATTATCTGACTGCTATCATGAGGAGATAGAGTACTCTAACCTAGTCAATCTCCGAGAGCATGAAAGTGCTTTCAGAAAATTGAAGGGTGTCAAAATACCAAGGCCTAATGGACTAGGAGTTTGGATCCTTACTCTGTGCCTGACTTACCCTTGTCAGCTTGCTTTCTTGCACTGGGGGAAAGGAACAGCCCTTCCCTTTGCTGAGGGGGTCCCAAGCGGTAATTGTAAGCAACAATAGGGCAACTTAACTCTGAGTGGGTCCCTCCTCCTTGCAGGAACGAAATGCTGAGAATGCCATTGAGGCCCTAAAGGAGTATGAACCTGAAATGGGCAAGGTCTATCGATCTGACAGGAAGGCAGTACAGAGAATAAAGGCCAAAGACATGGTCCCTGGAGACATTACAGAGGTGGCAGGTAAGTGCCAGGGGGGAGACAGGGGGGACAACATTAAAGGTCATAGGGATTCCCCAGGGCGAAGAAGACTAAACATAGAGTGAGTGCCAGAGTCAGTTTGAATACCATAAGTAGCTCAAGCTCCCAACTCAAGCTATTAGAAATGAGGCGACTGAAGATGACAGATACCACTAGCAGTGACATTCAAAATGCTTAGATATTTCTAGAGTGTTTGCTCTAGAAGACAGTATTCTCCTCTCACCCTGATACCTACTCCTTGATAGAGTAGGATCAAGGTCAATTAAGTTGAAGGGATATCCCAGTATTCCCTACTGCTTTCTTTTCTAGAGGATATACCATATATTCTCCAGATAAGGACAGTATGATTCTCTAGTAACAATCATCAACAGTTATACTCCTCTCTAAAGAGCAGTTGCCAAGATTCGTATCTCCGATCTCCACTTGAGGATTTAAAAATGCTTCCACGTTTATTAAGTTGAAGCAATTGTCGACACTGACATAGCATTTCTCTATTACATTGATGCACAGGTTGCCTCAATTTGAACAGGGTTAGACTAAAGAATGAATAGTGATAAAGAAGCGTTATTTTATTAAATAATTTAGTTGTAAAGATATTTAGATCAAGCAGGGATCAACTCATTCTTAGAAAGCAGGGGAATAATAGTTGGAATATGTGGCAAAGAAGGCATTATTCTCTGTGAGTTGAAAGAAATAAAGGTAATTTCCACTTGCACCAAACCAGGACACAAAACATCCTGCTTATATCTTTTCCTGCTGGTACCTAATGATATGGCTGTCATTTTATCTCCAATGCACAAAGACAGGCTTAAATGATCCTGAGTTATACTGGCATTGAAATAGCATTTAACTCTTATTCTAATGCTGTCCAAAGTTAGCTTCTAGGTAGGTCAAATCTGTTTGGTTTTGGAAGGAAATAAAGTAACCACAGTGACTTGAAACAGAGGCAATGTAGGCAGATTGAGGCTTGGCAGGATTGAGTAGCAATTTTATGGTGGTTTATTTCTGCAGTTAAAGGATGGTAGAGATCAGTTTAACAGCCCCAGGAGAATGCCCTCAGTGAAGGCAAAAATGCTTTATTACAGGAGAAAAAATTAAATTGAAATCTAATTCTCTCAGGCGAAAAAAATCAGAATTTATCAAATTAATTGAGTGAAGGTATTGTTTTTCTTCTGTGACAATATATTGCTGCAAACCTATTTAAAGCCAGTGTTTTCTCCTCCTGTCTGTCAATACACTTAGAGGTCTGCTTTTGCAGGCCTCTCCTTCTGGTGACATTTTGTGCAAGGCAGAGAATCCCAATCCAGAATCTATTTCTCCCCATTTTCCCTGCCACTCCAAGAGGTATCCTATTGGGTCATAATGGAGAAGCCATTTCCCACAAGACAGGAGAGGAGTGACTATTTTGGGGTTAGATACTGTTTTCCTTCAGCCTCAAATCCACAGGAAGTTCTGGGATGCTGCTTCAGTAAAATCTGAACAAGACCCCTCCATTATGGAGCTTGTTTACTCCTTGGGCTTGCCCTGTCTTGACCCTGGAATAGAGGTGAGAGAGATGTTTTGGGAACAGACAGTCCCCATGGAGAGTGAGGGCTGGAGGTGGAGCAGTGAAAGCAGAGCCCTGAGGAATCCCCTTCAGTTGCACTTACTAGATAACAGCTGCCCTCAGAGCTGGGCCAGCAGCCAGATCATTCCCTCCCCCTTTCTAAATTAATTTAATTCAGAGATCAATTACTCTTGGGGCCAGTTGCACAAGTGTTTCCAAAATATCAAAGGCAGCCATCCATCCATCCATCCATCCATCCATCCATCCATCCATCCATCCATCCATCCATCCATCCATGTGATGGAGCAGTCTCCCTCATGAAGTCTTGTAGCCTCTTTCTTGCTTTCCTTTTTGTCACACATTCACACTAAGGAGATCAGAGTGGTTTCTTCTGTGTACCTAGAAAAGAAAAACATTGCATTGCCCCCCAAAGGGCAGACTTTACATAAAATTCATATTGTCCCAATTATGTGCAGCTAACAGGACAAAGCGTGAAGGAAAAATGTTTTTGCTCTTTTGAGTCTATGCATTGAAGTGTAAATTTTGAAAGGATTTGTTAATTTTAGTAGAATGCAAGACATCTTATCATTGCAATTGAACAGGCAATATGCTGGCTGCTAGCAGATGGTAGTTCTCTACAAGCCTCTCCCCTCTCATTTTAGAAAATAAAGCCCTTCTATTTGGACCATTCTCTTGAATATAGGACCTCCCCCCCCCCTCGGTTACCACTCCCACCCCAATTTGTCCTGGAGAGTTTAAAAATCCAGGGGGAAATTAAAACTCCAGCTCAAATATCAATAAAATAATGCATGTGTGCATGTGGATGCACAAAATATTTTGTTTCTTAAAAATATTATATTAAATATTATAATATAATAAAAATATTATATTAAAATATTAAGCTTCCAAAAACTTAATAAATGTTTCCCTCTACTAGAGAGTGCAGGAATAGAAACAATCTCTCCATGTCTCATTTTTTTTAACACTGAAATCCCAATTCCTTGGTCATGCTTTTTTTTGTGTTGATCCTCACATCCTTAAAAGTGTGCTTATTAAAAAAATTCCTAATACATATTTTGATCAATAAATCTCCGCATCAGAAGATTTGGTGGCATTATCAAGAACACAAAGATTCACTTTGCCTAGCACTCTAGCTCTAGCAGCTACCACTCAGCGGTCCCAGGGAATCTCACAAGCAGGGTTTGAAGGTGACAAAATTTCCCTGTTTTGATTTCTCATGCTAATTATTCAAAAGGAGAAACTTTCCATACATAGATGCCCCATTCTTAATTAGGACACTGAATAGCTCTTGTCTAGCCCAACTCTCATTCATAATTTTATCACCTCCAAATGCCAAGGAAGGACATAATGTTCTTGTATCTTCAAGAATTGTATAAGGAGAGGATTCATTTCCTCAAATTTCTTCTTAAATATACCAGTCTTGTAGTCAATTCTGTGTGTATTTGACCTCTGCTAATTGGCATTACAATATATATGCTAGGGGGGGAATTCAATAGTTGGTAATATATATTATGTATTAAAAAGAGACAGAGAAAGTATGTTAAGTCAAAATCTTGAATGTCTGCAGGAAAGAATTGAACAAAAAGATAATTCCAAGGAACCTCTGCAGCTCATTAATAACTCTGAACAGCTTATGTTCTTTTTTTCTTTTAAATGTTACTGGCCAAGCAACTTTAGCATCACTTCTGGGATGTAGGAACATAAGTTTTGCCACCTTTCTCTTAGTCTGGCCTGGCCTTGAGTTCCCTTCCCTGCCTAGGGAAGCTGTGACCTCTCCATCTCCTTGAAGAAGAGAAGGCAATGAAGCAATGGATAGTGCCCAGCAACTAGCTTCACCTTGTATGGACACTGGCAGGCAGCTTGGTGACGCCTCGGGAATGTGATGAGGCAGGCAAGGAGGGAAAGAGAGAGAGACACTTAATGCGCTGGTGGAAAAGCGAGCTGGGGTGCATGGGGACATCTAGGGTTACCATGCCTTGTCGGATGAAAGGGGGACAGGCAAAGGAGAAACCCACACTGGGATGCTGCCTCTGACTACCTTAGAAGCAGGCCAAAAAAACAACAAAAAAATCCCACTTCCATCCCATCTGCATCCTACATTTTTCATTCCTGACATACCCAAAGCATATCCTTGGTGATCTCCCATTTCTGAGGAAAGCAAAGATTTTTGAAGGTTTTCCCCTGCGCTTTTGAGCAATATTATCAGTTTAAGGTCCATAAGCAGTGGGTATGAACATCTGGTAACTGAGTCTCATAAATGGCTTTAGTATGGCATAGGTTTATGTTTGTTAAATAGCTTTGCTGAGAGGAATTGTCTGAGAATAGTAAAGTGAGAGACTGAGGAAGCCCGCCTGAACTAACTGTGGACAAATGATTTAATTAAAAAAAAAAAAGAAAACTAGGGAACATCTTGGGTCAAGGGAACTGGAGGATCCCAAAATTATTTCTGATTGAGCAGGGAGAAATTTGATTTTTCTCAATGGAGCAATTTTATCACCAATGGAATTAACCTCAAAAGTCATATTTAAGTGCTAAAGGGGACAGATTTACACAAATGCAAATGAAAATGTTCACTCTTCTGATTTCAGTTGCTTCAATTGATTGCATGTTGTTTCTGCCACTTATATTGTACCTCAAGCATGTTTCCTGAAGAAAAAAGATTTTCTGCAAGATAATCATATCACAATAAATAAACCAGTGTGATTTTAATGAATTCATCTATCTCTACTCAATTAATGAAGATAAGCCAAAACTGGTATTAAAAATACCAATAAAACTGATCAATGATTTGAATGTAGTTACAGCTACCTCTAGAAATATAATTTTGAAATTTAACTGATGGATTTGCTTGCTGAATTAATAAAAATATTTCTCAGGAAAAGCAGGTCCGGCAGAATAGGTCCAAACTGCAAGGAAGAATATGTTCTTAGAACTGTATAATATAATATTATATGCATAATGCAAAGCTACCATATTATGAAAGATTTAAATTACTTAACCGTAAGCCATTTACTTGGGGGTAATCTCAAAGTATTCTATGGCATTTATTTACAAACAGACATATATAGAATTGTGCTATTAAAATCCTTCTTCATGCTGCCTGGTTATGCATGGTCAACATGCTTTTAAAAAGTGGAGGATTCCAGAATTCTTAAGCTCCATTTTTACAAAAGGCAAGAATGAAATGTTTTGCCACCTTAATTTATCATTTCTGTGAACAAAGCTTAACCAAATCAAATAAAATCTTCATTACAGCATATAGTAAAGCCTACCATTGGCTGAGCAGAAAATCTTTTTAAAATGCTAAAAAAAGACTTTCCTTCTCGGGGTGATTCAGATGTTTGTTTTATCATTGTTGCTTTGGACAACCTGGTTGAAAAAAAATCCTAGGAGATAAATAGAAGTATATTTATTTCTGAACAGTAATGGTGCAGAAAAAAAAATGGGATATTTAATCTATGTGGCAAATTTCATCCACTGAAATTCCTGCTTCAGAATTTGACCCCAGTAAGAAAATTTTCTCATTCAAGCTACCTTCAGTTCTGTACAAATAATGTTCTTTCTCTTTAAACTAATGTTTCTCAACCTTAGCAATTTTAAGATATGTGGACTTTAACTCCTAGAATTCCTGGTTGGGAAATTCTGGGAGTTGAGTCCACATATCTTAAAGCTACAAAAGTTGAGAAGCATTGATCTAGACCAGTGGTCGCCAACTGGTGGGCCACAGAAAATTTTGGCGGTCTGCAGAGAAATGTCACCCCCAAGGCACCCCCACAAAGCAATTAATCCAGGCGGTGTGAGAACAAAAGGCTGCATCACCCACATGTATTGCGAACAACACAAGGTAGTGAGGGGAGGGAGGAAAGTGGGGGGGTGGGGTGAGAAACTTGTCCCACTTGCCTCACATGCCTTGCCTGGCCACCTGGCTGCTTCTTCTTATGCTTTTGGCTGCATGCAAGGAAAGCAGCAAAAGTCTTTCTCTCTCCCGAACTCCTGACCAGAAATGAGTCTTTGGGACCCTGCAAGGCATCCTGCTCCAAGAGGCTACACTGGCAAAGAGTCATTTCTGGCAGAGTTTGGGGGAGAGAAAGAAAGACTTCTGCTGCTTTCCTTGCATGAAGCCAAAAGTCTCTCTCTTTCTCTCTCCCCCTGAGAACGGAGCTGGAGACAGTATCCTGAGACCTCAAATAAAGAATGATCCAACAGTAGGAAAATAGGGTGGGGAATTTTCCTGCAAACGTTTTTGGGGATTTTCCCAGGATCCTGAGAAAATCCCAAAAAAAAGTCTGCAGGAAAATCCCCCCTCCTGTTTTCCTACCGATTGATCATTCTTTCGGATTGCAGGATACTCTCTCTCTCTCTTTCCCCCTGAGAATGGAGCTGAAAAGCAAGTTAGTAAAGGAATGTGGCTGCCTTGGAGAGGATGTGTGTGTGTGAGAGATCTGTGTGTGTCTGTGTGTGTGTGTGTGTGTGTGTGTGTGTGTGTGTGAGAGAGAGAGAGAGAGAGAGAGAGAGAGAGAGAGAGAGAGAGAGAGAAAGAGAAAGAGAGAGAGAGAATATCACTGCCAGACCTCCGAGGTTAGATTGGATATCTCTCTCTCTCTCTCTCCCTCCCCCCCCCAACATCACTCAAAATTCATATTAATGGTCCACAGGATTTAAAATTATGACTTTGGTGGTTCCTGAGGTCCAAAAGGTTGGCGACCCCTGATCTATCCTGCAAAAACCCCATTCTGATGATCCTGGTGAACTGTGTAGTTTAATGCTCTCCTGTCCATAAAGGTGTTCAGATTTGATATTGTCTTCTATTGCCCTCCAGTGGATGCCATCACTTTTCTTTCTTTAATATAGAACTTGGGTCAATGGACCTCTAGCCTCTCTGATCCAAGACATTCTGCTGCCTGAAGCAAAAGACAAGTTAGCTTGCATGCATTAGAGACCGTCTGGATTGGAAATTGAATTTCATCTGAGGACAGTTGTCTACTAAGGTAGACATGTAGGAAGGAATAAACCTTCTTTGACAGAAAGGAACTGAATCCTTCATGGCCTGAAACTTTGTTTTGCCTACAGAAAGGGCTGCCCATGCCTTGATTCACAATGGAGAGTAAACTTGTACAATTTCCTTATCTTAGTTCTGAGTGCAATTGCTTGTAGGTTGAGCAATTGACACCACATACTTCATGATATTACCATACAATTGTCAAGCTTTAGAAACTATAGGCCATTTGCACAATAAAATGACTGACACAAAATATGGCATTTGTGCAATAACATCATGAAGTGAGTGATATTATTGCAGCATCTATTGGACACATGAGTCCAGGTGATGGTTTGGGTTGTGGCTGGGTTCACATAACACGTAAACAGATAAATCAATTTGTTGTGCAAACTCTGTAGGGTTACTTTGTGACCCAGCGATTGGACATATACTATATACAAAATCTGATTAGAGAATTAACCTATTTTTTGAGTTTGCTTAGTATACTGCATATTTATTCTATACATTAACTAATGGCTTGGGTTTTCACAATGTGCTAAATCTGAAGAAACAATCTAAGGTTAAAAATCACCCAAGCTTAGTATATTGTGTCTATGTTGCCATTAGATTTTTATTTGACCTGGTTAAGTTATGCTAGCCCAGAAAATTGGATTAATTCAGAAAACTGTGGTTTACTTAGCCATGGCTTTTAGCATATAGTCAGTAGCAGGTGTTTTGTTTTGTTTTATATCAAACAGTGACTGTTCTTTGGCTAAAACTGGAGGTTATTCTTTTTTTGTTCCCCAGTTGGTGACAAAGTCCCAGCTGATATCCGTATCATTTCCATCAAATCTACCACTCTGCGTGTGGACCAGTCTATTCTGACAGGTAAAGAACTCATACACAATATTAGCAATAAATAAATTCTGCCCATAAGATAATGGGGAAAAAAGTAAAATGAAAGGGAGGAGGGAATAACAACAGAAGTTAAATCTCAGCCAATCAGCAAAGATCTGAGAAGAACCTATATTTTAAACTACTTTGTAAAATGAAAGTATGGGACTATATAGAGATCCTAAACTCTATGGATAAATCTGTGGTTGGGAAAACATGCCTTGGAAAATCATTAGTATAGGTAGATTTGGGTATGATCTATGCCAGTGTTATTCAACCTTGGCTAATTAAAGATATATTGACTTCAACTCCCAGAATTCACTAGCCAGCTTGCTGGCTGAGGAATCCTGGAACTGAAGTCTACATCACTTAAATCAGTAATGAGTACTGATCTATGCAATATATAATGCTTGCATTCAGTCAGGCCATACTAATCCTGTTTTGTATGAAGTAAGTGGTCTGACCCTTTATATCTCCACCCAGGAGAATCTGTCTCTGTAATCAAACATACTGAACCTGTCCCAGATCCACGGGCTGTAAATCAGGACAAGAAGAACATGTTGTTTTCTGTGAGTATTACAGGCAGGGCTGAAGATGTAAAGCATCTTTTTGTCCCTGATCCAAATAGTACATGGTAGGGATATTAACATTAAATACCATATTCCAGTTGTCTAACACAGCAGGATAAAGAATCAGATGACATGACTATGGAGATTCTCAGTCATCCAATTCATGGCTATCCCAAAAGTACTTTTTCAAAAAGGTAACTGGACTTTGTTTTCTCCCTGAAGACATTTTGCTTCCTACCCAAGAAGCTTATTCAGCTCAGAGCTGAAGAAGTTTTTTGGATGAGAAGTCTTTGAGGAAAAAGCAAAATCCAACTGACTTTTGAAAAAGTTTTTAGGACAATCAGGTGACATCATTTTATTTGCTTTTCTCTGCTTTCTCAAGCAACAATGCAAATTGGCTAATATTACATTGTACTTTTATTTCATCTATAGGTAACTGGGGAGATGGGGCAAAAAGACAAGCTTGTAATTTCCATAATTGTATGTTTCCTCTTGATAGCATATGACTGTCAGAAAGTGCATACAATTCAGCCAAAAATCTGAATATGATTGCAAGTCAGACACAACTAGGGAGACATGGCAAGTGTTACATAATCAAATTATTGACCATATGCTATCAATAAGTTTTGACTCAGAGTGACCACACAAAAAGATTTTATCCAAGATGATCTGTCCTCATACTGGTCCTTCAGGTCCTCCAATGATTCAGTAATCTCTGCTATACCTGAATCTGCTGGTCATCCTTTAACTACAGTTAATTCTACAAGTTAAGAAATGTGCTGTTATTTGCTTATTTTTGCTTTTTCATTAAGAATTTAGCAGCATGTTAAAACCTCATGCCAGAAGGTATGCACATGGTTCTTGGAATGGGTGATGAGATGGGAGTTTTGTGGCTGCCATGATCCCTAGCAAAAGTAATTTCAGCAATTTCAAAAACCAATGACCCACAACCTTTCGGGCACCAGGGACCGATTCTATGGAGAGAGTTTTTTCTGTGGACCAGAGGGAAGGTGATTTTGTGTGCTGCTTGCATCCAGCAGATGGGGCTTCACTTATTTATGTGGCCCAGTTTCTGGCATGCTGTGGCCCAGGCCTGGTCCATAGACTGGGGGTTGGGGATCCTCATCCTAAACAATAATTCCAGCCATATTGTTTTTTTGCAGATAGGGAATGAACATGCTATAGATGTAGCACAGACATGTTCTTTACTGCCATGAGAACTAGGAAGCTTAGATTTTTAAGAAAGGAAACAATGTACTTATTCAGGATTGTACTTAGCTGTATTTATAGTTTTCTTTATCTAAAATAGTTAGCTTTGCCCTCCCATTATATATTGAGTGCCACTTTCCTTTGTTGATTTTAATCCATCTTGTTCCTATTCCTCTTCGTCTTCAAAACCATTCCAGGGTACCAACATTGGTGCTGGCAAAGCTGTTGGTATCGTCATCGCCACAGGTGTGAGCACTGAAATCGGTAAGATCCGCGATGAAATGGCGGCCACAGAGCAAGAGAAGACGCCATTACAGCAGAAACTGGATGAGTTTGGCGAGCAGCTGTCCAAAGTCATTTCCCTCATCTGTGTGGCTGTCTGGCTCATCAACATTGGGCATTTCAACGACCCCATACATGGCGGCTCCTGGATCCGCGGAGCCATCTACTACTTCAAGATTGCTGTTGCCCTCGCTGTGGCTGCCATCCCAGAAGGTCAGTTGAGGCCATTCCAGGTTCCCATAACCACCTGTCCTGGCTTAATGAATGCCAGCAATTTTTTTTCTTTTTTTAAATAGCTTTTGCTGCCATCGTATTTTTGTGCTTTCAATTTCTTCTGCACTGAACATATGGTGTGCTGAACTCTAGAAAGGGTCTGAAGGTGTTGAAGCCCAGCCCTTTAGATATTAACCCATATTCTCACAAAGCCTTAAGTGATCCATGACCAGATTTACACTTTGTGCAAACTCTCATGGTTGCATGTTGGTTTGTTGAAAAAAAAAAACCCTGCTGTAGTCGTAGTCTAGTTATACATAATGCTCAGCTATAAACACTGGTTTAGATGGTTGAATTTATAATATACAGGTAGTCCTTGACTTACAACAGTTCACTTAATGATCGTTCAAAGTTACAATGGGACTGAAAAAAGAGATTTATAACCATTTTTCATGAAGCATCCCCATGGTCACATGTTCAAACTTCAGATGCTTGGCAACTGACTCATACTTAAGTTACCACGGTTGCAATGTCACTTGGTCAAGTGATTACCTTCGGCAATCAGAAAAGTCAATGGGGAAGCCAGATTCACTTAACCAGGTTACTATCTTCACATCTGTAACTATTCATTCAACAATGGTGGCAAGTATGGTGGTAAAATGGGGCAAAACTCACTTAACGAATGTCTTACTTAGCAACAGAAGCGCCGGGCTTAATTGTGGTCGTAAAATGAAGATTACCTGTAATCCTATTAAGTCAAAACCAAAAAGAGCTCAAAACATCAGGTCTAAATGTGCCACTTTTTGCACTGCTACATATGTCCTATGACCTGATATTATTTAATCTTTTTTTAAACTGAAAAATAGCAAGCAGATTGCAAAAAAAGTAGCATCCTATAGCACCCTTTTTCATGCCAGGAAAGCCCTGTGAATTGCACAGAGCAAAGGGGCATTTTTGAGGCACTAAAGAAGGGAGCGAGTACAGCTCAATGCAAGGTCTGGAAGGATGCCCACCTATCTAATTTAGGTAGTTCCCAACTTACAACAATTTTTTCACACAACCATTGCAATGTCCCCATAGTCATGTGATCAACATTCAAATTCTTGGCAACTGATTCAAATTTATGATGGTTGCAGTGTCTTGGGGGTGGTGGTCATTTTTTCCAGTTCTTCTACTATAATGTTGTCACTCTGAGATTTTAGAGACTGTTCAGATCAGTATTTTCTGTACTGCTGGGTATGACACACTGTTACATTTCTCATTAAAGCCTTAGCATTCTTTGTCGCAAGTTAGAATCTAATAATACAAGTTCCTCAATCATATCTGAAAAAGAAGTATAATTATGGGCAATAAGGGACAAAGGAGACATCCAAGTAGATTTGTTTGAACATGACATGAATTCTCCAAGCTTATCTTTTTCTCCTTCCTTTTCTTTCTCCTCAGGCCTTCCCGCTGTCATCACAACCTGTCTAGCCCTGGGGACTCGCCGTATGGCCAAGAAAAATGCCATTGTCAGAAGCCTGCCCTCAGTGGAGACCTTGGGTTGCACCTCCGTCATTTGTTCCGACAAAACTGGCACCCTGACTACCAACCAAATGTCAGTTTGCAAGGTGAGCTGAAGGTGGATGCCAGCATTTTTCTCATCTAGGGTCTTTTTGACATTTCATCTTCATTCTTATTGAAATCCCCTTCCTTCCTTCCTTCCTTCCTTCCTTCCTTCCTTCCTTCCTTCCTTCCTTCCTTCCTTCCTTCCTTCCTTCCTTCCTTCCTTCTTTCCTTCCTTCCTTCCTTCCTTCCTCTCTTTCTCTAGATGTTTGTTGTGGACAAAATAGAGGGAGATTTTTGCGCCTTAAATGAATTCAATATCACTGGTTCCACCTACGCCCCTGAAGGAGAAGTGTAAGTAAAAAATGTGAACTCTAAACAAAGCCAAAAAATTTATATATATTCTAATTTTTAATTACATTATGCTAAATAACATAATTTATTGGTTATTATGATTTGAAATTATAATGGCTAATTTCACACAAAATATTGAATCAAAACTAAATAAATCCTATTCTGCCTTAATATGGTATTTATTCTTCCAGAAATTCCAGATGCTTTGATTTCTGAGGTATTGTTTTGCTTCTCCCATAATTCACAGAAACAATCTATGCTCCTTTCAATTATATATCTCAGCCCCTGCTGAATTAAGCAATGCCATGGAGGCTATAGGGTGGGAAGCAACAGGTTCAGCTGAATTCTGGCAAGATCGAGTAGCTTTGAGTTTGGGGCCCTGTTAGTTCCAGGACTTTGCCATCCTTGGTGCTAGATACGATGTACTGTCCCAGATAGACCCTATGCTTAAAAAGTAGGTGGCATTCATGGCTAGGAAGGCATTTGCCAGGTTTGTGTTATGTGCCGTTTGAGTCTGTTTCTGGATATATGGGGCATTGCTCACTGTCACTCATGCCCTAGTCATCTTTGAATTGGAGTATTGTAATGCACTCTAAGTGGGGCTGCCCTTGAAGACTATCCAGAAGCTTCCGCTGGTACAAAACGCAGCGATGTGGGCAGTGAGGGCTACATAGGATGGACTTTGTATTACTTGAAACATGGTTTCTGTAGTACTGTTACACTGGCTAACTAAAATGGGTTTTCCATCAGCGATATATATTTCTAGGATAGGATGTCCTTCACAGGCTGCTAATTTGTTTCTGGGTCTGATTTGCTTTTGACCTTTAAGCCCTTCATTGCATAGAGCTGAGTTATTTGAAGGACCACCACTTCCCAATTACATCCGCCCACCCCATAAGATCTGGCAGAAGAGGCATGCTGTGAGTCCCATCTGCTATAGTTGGTGGACAAGAGGAAGCAAGCCTTCTCTGCTTTGGTACCCACCTTATGGAACATTCTCACCCCTGAACTGAAGTCAACTCTATCCTTACTTATTTTTTAGAAGTCTCTTAAGGCCTGGCTATGTCATTTTCTCTGCAGGAGATCCCTTTACTAATTTAATAACTTGTGTGCCTCATGCTTTAAAAACTTTTAAATCATGACAATTTCTAACATGTTTATTGCTTTATCTCTTTGTTGTACGCTGCCAGTGTCACTTTTTTGTGAGATGGGAGGCCATATACATGGGCTATATAAATAAAACAAAGATATTTTTAAACTTTTTTGCACATGCAGATTTAAGAATGACAAACAAATCAGAACTGGACAATATGATGGTCTCGTTGAACTGGCCACAATTTGTGCCCTTTGCAATGATTCTTCGCTGGATTTCAACGAGGTGAATGCTTCTCTTTGGCTTCATCATCTACTTCTCAGCAATTGTTCATTAAGAGATAACTGTGGCCCCTTTCACCAAAATCTCAAAATAAAACTAAAGAGGCAAAAAAGATAAAAATTAAAAAAGATTCTTTGGAGTCTAAAAACTCTTAAAAAGCAATATACATATTTTAACCTGGCATCCAGAGGAATCGTACATAGTCCTGGACAATATTCTAGTGGGAATAAATTCCAAAATTCTCTAATTTCCTTCTCCAAATTAGAATTGGCAGGTTTGTTGGAGCTGAGAAAATGACTGTTAAACCTTACATGAAGGGAAGCCTGGAATAAAAGCAGGTTCAAATTTCCTTCTCCCTTTTGTATTTCTGGAGATATGTCAGGTGTTGAGGGCAAAGGACTTACAAAATTCATTACTACTAGTTTCTTTTCTCACAGGGTTAATAAAATTGTGCTACATGCACTAGTGATCATTATTTTAGGCAGTTAAGACTGGAGACAGAGCACCAATTTGGTGTATTGCTTAAAGGTAGTGGCCAAAAACCAGGAAACCAGGAATTCTAGTCCAACCTTAGATACAAAGTCACCTAGGTGACTTGGCGCCAGGCTTTGCCTTAGGAAAACAACAGGAACTCATTTCTGAAACAGTCCTCAAATATCTGCCTGGGCTTATTCATATAATTGCCAGGGGAAAAGACTAATTTGAAGGCACAAACAACAGCAACAATACTAGAGAGTAGTTATAAGCTGGCAGAACAGCCCTGAGAATTATAAGAGTTAGTATTCTGAGGTAGACCAGACTAGAAAACCAAAGTGCTAATTTCTGTTATTATATAGTTACAGTAATAGAATATTGCGAGTCTGAATACTCTCTCCCCAGTGCTCACTTTTTTGTGTGTGAGAATTTGGGTAAAGTCTGAAATGTTTTTTCAAATTACATTAAACTAATCATTCTTGCTTCCAACCATACTGCCCTTCCTCAAGGTTGAATCTTGATACCGGTAATACACCCCAAGCATTTCATGATCACAGTTTGGTACACCAAAATCATATCTCTGATTCTTCATTTTCCCAGTCCAAAGGTGTATATGAGAAGGTTGGTGAGGCCACTGAAACTGCCCTTACCTGCTTGGTTGAAAAGATGAATGTCTTCAACACAGATGTACGAAATCTCAGCAAGGTGGACCGCGCCAATGCCTGCAATTCAGTAAGTACCTGCTTTTTCCAGGAACTGACTCTCATTAGAGTGCCAGGCACAGGGAACCAAGACTGTCATGATTAATTTCTCAAAGTAGTTTCTTTGTTGTTTACTTATAGGCAGAATCTTGCCAGATTAAAGCACACTCCCTATTACTATCAGATAAATACTGTGAAGATTTAGGGAAGGTCCCTTCTCTGATCTCTTTCTTCATACCAATGATTCAATAGACTTCACTCCTTCCTCCAGAAACTTAGTGCCAGATTCCACCATATAAAGTCCTATATTGCTCGGTCACTGAGTTGTGCCATGTCCACCTCCACTGTAAAAAGCGTGCAATGCATTTTAATGCCACAATGTTCATTGTTTATGTTGAAGTTCTCAAGTTTCCCCCGTGGTCTGCTGTGCAGCAGGTTTGGAATGCAGAGGCACTGTTTAGTAGAGCACAGGAGGAATACAACAGTAGAAATGTGTTTGTGTTCGGAGTTTGTTGTGGGGCAAAAAAGGGAGTTGATTCTCTGGAGATGTAACTCATCCAAGTACCATTTCTCCCCCCCACACACACACACTTTTTTTTGTAATTTACCAATTCTGCCTTATAACAAACATCACAGGAGTGGATTTGATGAATTAAATTATAATTTATGAAAGATGATGTTATAATAAATCTATTTGTTTTTTTATTGATTGATTGATTCTCCACTGCCATCCACCTCAATTGATAATTCTGGGTGGCTTACAATTCCAAATTATTCCAAATCATTGGTGGCTTAACTATTACTGCAGTCTTTTGCTATTTTAGCTGCTGTAAACTTACATAGCATCACCTGGAAGCTGATACTTAATTAAAATAATCAATTTTGCTTTTGTGGTACTGAAAAATCTATTTGTTTTCTTATAGTCTTAAGAGCCATCCTCTGATGGCCTTCTCCAGATATATTTGGGTCTCTTCTGAGGCTCAGCAAATATGATTATTCTCACATTACATACTTTCCAGAGGTGGCCATGTCCTCTGCATTGGGCTAATATTGGAAACCAAGCCTAGTATATTGTTTGGATTCATCTCATTCATTTGCTGTGGTTCTTTGTGAAGCAAAGTAAGGTTTAACCCTCTTTTTCTCCCTCTGCTTTGCATTTGTTCAGGTGATCAAACAACTCATGAAGAAGGAATTCACCCTGGAGTTCTCTCGTGACAGGAAGTCCATGTCTGCCTATTGCTCTCCAGCCAAAGCTTCCAGGGCTGCTGTTGGTAACAAGATGTTTGTCAAGGTCGGTATTATGCTTGTCTGCGGCCCATCTCAGTTTGACTTTTCTAAAGGTAGCCCTCGACTTACAATCATTAGTTTAGTGACTGCTCAAAGGAACAATGGCAGTGAAGAAAGTGACTTACAAATGTTTTCATACTTTTGATTGTTGCAGTAGGTCTTTGGTCATGTGATCAGAACTTAACTGGTTCATATTTATCATAGTTGCAGTGTCCCACAATCGTGTGATCACGTTTTATGACCTTCTGACAAGCAAAGTCAATGAGGAAGCCAGATTCACTTAACAAACATGTTACTAACTTAATGATTGCAGACATTTGGTGAACAATGGTGTCTAGAAAGGTTGTAAAATGGGGCAAAACCTACTTAACAACTGTCTTGCTTAGCAACAGAAATTTTGCACTCAATTGTTGAGAACTACCTGATATATAACTGGTAACTGTTCAGGTGGAACCTATCTTGGCATCCAAGTTAACCTGGAATCTTTCCATGAACCATCATATCAGAGACAAGACCAGGTTCTCTCTTCTTTTTTGTAGTTAGTTTTATACATATGGAGTTTTGTTCTTATTTGTAAATTTTCTCCTATTTAAAAAAAAAAGGGAGAAATAATGGATAGACTTTCAATTATCTGAACCTCCTTTCGCAGTCATACAGTTCAGTGATGGACCTTCAGATTACTATACCTACCACTTACTTTTCCACATAAAAGAAAGATTATTTCTAAGCTAAAGTTTTATGATCTGATCAGTGATGGGATTCAATTTTTTTTACCACTGTTTCTGTGGGCATGGCCTGGTGGGCGTGGCAGGGGAAGGATACTGTAAAATCTCCAGTCAGAGGTGGTATTTGCCGGTTCTCTGAACTACTCAAAATTTCCACTACCAGTTTTCCAGAATTGGTCAGAACCTGCTGAATACCACCTCTGGACCTGATCCAGACAGTTATTTAGCCACATTGCTTGTTATTCTAACCACTTTCTCCTCAAGTGACAATGCTTGTTATATTTGTTGTTTCTTTGTAGGGTGCCCCTGAGGGTGTGATTGATCGTTGTAATTATGTCCGTGTGGGTACCACACGTGTTCCCCTCACTGCCACAGTTAAGGACCACATATTGGCAATCATCAAAGAGTGGGGCACAGGACGGGATACTCTCCGTTGCTTGGCATTGGCCACTCGTGACACCCCACCAAAAAGAGAAGACATGAATTTAGAAGATTCCACCAGATTTGTTGATTATGAGGTAAAGCTTACCACTAATGTAGATCATTACTGAAAGCTATAGAGCTGGGTTATCCAATTATCCAACTTTGGTAACTTTAACACTTGTGGATTTCAATTTCCAGAATTGAAATCCACAAATTTTAAAGTTACCAAGGTTGGATACGATATGTTTATGATTTTCTAAATAGAGTTTATGTTGAAGATTATGTATGCATTTTAGCCTAAATTACTATATTGTCTTAAAATATATTTACTGAGCTTTATATTTCAAATGCTGTTTAATTTATTTTCTTTTGTAAGAGATCTCTGCCCCGGAAAGTTGATCTGAGAGTTTTCAAAAGGTAGCAAAAACTCCCAGGTCAGCTTCTAGGGGTAGGAATCTCTCGTGAAAGAAATGATGAAACTGAATTCAATAGTATAAAGCTTATTAAATACTTGTTAAGACAATATAGCAAATGTATGGATTATCATTACATTTTTAACATGTGCAAGTATAAAAAGATACACATGCTTTGCGACTGGTGCAGGGGAAACATCCTTGATTGACTTTAGATACTATATAGCTTGATTATGGAGTATGGGAATGGCCTGTGTCCATGGTTTTTAAAGTTACACTGAAGTCCTGGTGGCAAAAATGGAAGGCAATTGCTTTATGTTTAGTCACATAAGAGCAATTCCTTAGTCTCAATCTCTGCTTTCTTGAGAACTCTGAAGGACAACAGGCCAAGCCAGGTGTTGGACATATAAGCAATGTGCTCATCCAACTGTATATTTAACCATGGTTAACTGAATAAATCACTATTACTTAGTTCATGCAAGCCACTGAACATCCTGTTTTTTAAATCACAGAAGGTGATATAAGGCACCAAAATAAAAATTGGCATTGACATTTTGGTTCAGCACATTATATGAACAATAAAGTGGGTTAGGGTTAGGGTTATAAAGTGGGAACCGGCCACTTTTTAATTTTCTTTTTAGTTTTTAGTTTATCTCCTATTAATTCTTCTCTATTTTTATTTTCTTTATTTCTTCTCAAGAAATTTGAGTTAGTATATAAAACATTTCTCCTTCCTATATGTATAAGTGAGCTGTAAGTTAGTTAGTCTGGGAGAAGCTTCTAATCATTGCAAACTTTGTCTCTGTGGAGATTTTAATCCAATTCTCCCCTCAAGCCACCATATTATAATAGATCTATTCAATGAAAAGTTTTATTTATTCATTACTTTAGCTTCTAAATTGTTCCATACTCAAAGAAACTCAATAGCTTACAAATGACAGTATAAATTATATGATTAAAAAACCCAGTAACATAAACAACAACGTCACGATGTGTCACTATTTGGGTTACAAAATCTTCAAGCATTCCCAGACCCCTCTTTGAAAATCCACATTTTCATAGCTTTTTGAAAAGGTGGTCAGATAATTCAGTTTGAGCCTTCATTTATCTTAATTGCAAACATTCCCACCTTTGGCATGGTATAAACTTGATATAAAGACCAGATGGGAGTTATTTAGTAAGCAGATAACAGATAATCAGAGTTGGAAGGGACCTTGTAGGTCATCTAATCCACCCCCCCACCCAAGCAGGAGACCCTACACCATTTCTGACAAATGGCAGTCCAATCTCTTCTTGAAAGTCTCAAGTGATGATGCTCCCACAACTTCTGAGGGCAAGCTGTTCCATTGGTTGGCTAGTAGATTCCACAGGCGGCTCATAATCTTTTTTCTGACCTTTGCAGACTGACCTGACCTTTGTGGGCTGTGTAGGAATGTTGGATCCCCCCCGCAAAGAAGTTTCAGGATCCATTGAACTGTGCCGTGAAGCTGGCATCCGCGTCATCATGATCACTGGCGACAACAAAGGTACCGCTATTGCCATCTGTCGCCGCATCGGCATCTTCAGCGAAAATGAAGAAGTGACTGAAAGGGCCTACACTGGCCGGGAGTTTGACGATTTGCCCTCTGCTGAGCAACGGGAAGCCTGCCGAAGAGCTTGCTGCTTTGCACGTGTTGAGCCCACACACAAATCAAAGATTGTGGAGTTCCTGCAGAGCTTCGATGAGATCACTGCTATGGTGAATAGATAGGAATATATGTGGGCAGGGAAAGAGTGGTACAGTGGCCCAGCTCACAATCAGGAAGCTGAACCCCGGTGGAGGCAGATATTTCTCTCTCTGGGCACAATGAGACTATATTCAGCAGACTGTATCTGCTGAACAAAACTCTGCATTGGTGACAGGAAGGGCATCTGGCCATTAAATAGTCTACTAACTCCCATTCCACTACACAATGGATTATGGGGTTGTTAAAAGATGATATGTGGGCAGGGAACTACCCCCACCATTAGCTCTGGATGACTGAATGGGCACTAGAGAAATTCAATAGAGGTACTTCCTTGACTTAAAACCACAATTGGGTCCAGAACTTATGTTGTTAAGGTGGTTGTTAAGTGAGTTTTTCCTGATTTTACAACCTTTATTGCTGTGGTTGTTAAGCGAATTGCTGTGGTTGTTCAATGAATTGCATAGTCATCAAGCAAATTCTGCTTCCCCCATTGATTTTGCTTGTTGGAAGTTGCAAATGGTGATCATATGACCGCAGAGTGCCACAACTGTAAATATATGCCCAAATTGTGAGCATGTGACCATGGGGATGCTGCATTGGTCATAAGTGTGAAGACTAGTTGTAAATCACTATTTTCAGTGCCAGTTGCTTCTTCAAATAGTTGCCAAAAGACTGGCTGTACATTGAGGACAACCTGTAAAAGTTATATGATTATTTACATTTTTGTAGCCTGATGTTCATTAAAAAGAATAAAAGCCCATCTTCAGGGAACTTCTCTCTAGCAGAGTGTGTGCTGTTCAGACTGGATGCTGCAGAAATTTATTACTGTTTGGTGAATAAGGGAGCATTTCTTTTCATTTAAGCTATTTAGGGAAGAGACCTTTCTATGTTTCTCCCTTTTCACTCGTTTGATCTGAGGATTAATTATCAAAAGAGAACCATGTCTTATTCCTATACCAAACTTTTAAAAGACAGAGACAAACCACTGGACACTCCAAAGAATTAGGAATCAAATCAAACTTAATTAAAATAGAATTTAAAATAAATGCTAAAATAATAAAGATAACCGAACTCTGTTTCTTTTAACCAGAGCTCTGAAGGGACATGATGTAATTCGGAAGCATAAGGAGACATTTCAAGAACTCACTTTAGGAGTTAATCATTTAAGATGTTTTTAATGGCTTCTTTTCCATTCTTTTCTGAAATGGAGGACCACCTCACGCCCCTCATCAAGGAGGATTGTTCAGTTTTGGAACATGGAGGTTTTCCAATATTTACTTGTTTATATCTCAGTTAACTCTCTATCTCCTTCCTCCCCTCCTGCCTCTGTTTCCTGATAGACTGGTGATGGTGTCAATGATGCCCCAGCTCTGAAGAAAGCCGAAATTGGAATTGCCATGGGCTCTGGCACTGCAGTGGCCAAAACTGCCTCTGAAATGGTGTTGGCTGATGATAACTTCTCCACTATTGTAGCTGCGGTGGAAGAAGGCCGGGCCATCTACAACAACATGAAACAATTCATTCGCTACCTCATCTCCTCTAATGTGGGTGAGGTTGTCTGGTAAGGGGCTTTGCATGCCGTCATCTGGCCAGCTTCAAAGCTAAACCAGGTTGTCCGGAAAATAATTTTGCAGAGGGACAAATCAATCCCAAGTAACTATGGTGGGGGAGATCTGTCCCCCCAAATGATGATGATGATGATGACATCACATATTCCTGCCTTCCAGAGATTTCTTTGATCTCATGCTTGTCTTTCTTTTCTGTATCTCCCCATTCCAGTATCTTCCTTACAGCTGCCCTCGGTCTCCCTGAAGCCTTGATCCCTGTACAGCTGCTGTGGGTGAACCTGGTGACTGATGGGCTTCCAGCCACTGCCTTGGGTTTTAACCCCCCTGATTTGGACATCATGAACAAGCCCCCCCGCAGTCCCAAGGAGCCCCTGATTAGCGGTTGGCTCTTCTTCCGCTACATGGCCATTGGAAGTAAGTGCTTTCCTCCCATAGCTGATGTCTTAGTCTAGCTTTGGACCTATATCATATATTTGGGCCAGGGATGGGCTGCTGCTGGTGTAACAACCAGTTCAGTGATCACACGTGCACACCTGACATGCTATGTGCATGAACAGCAAAGAAAAATCTTTACCTGCTATATTACTTTGGGGAAGTAACACAACTCTGGGGCAGCAATCCGCTCTTCTGCACTGATCAGCTGGGATGATAAAGGTCAGTTCAGCGCAGGGGCAGGAGGCTGGGTGGGCCCACATGATCACCAGAGCGAACCAGTTCTGTCCTAGCTGATCTTTGGAGCTAGAGGTTCATCTGAACCAGTCCAAACCAGCAGAATCCCACCCCTGATTTTGGCCCTATAATATAACTGCGAATTCAAGTCTGTACCTTCATCCTTGTCTTATGTGACCTCAGCTCAGCAATCTGTATCATCTCCAAAACCCCAGGCAAGTACAAATCTTCTGCATGACCCAACCTGGTACAATTAGGCTATCTTTGGTTTATTCTTCAGTCAGTTGCATGTTGTTTATACTTATTATTAAATGTTCGCAAATGTTAGGATACTGTAGGGCAAAATATGCATTCACCAGATAAATAATAGCAATAGCAGATTCATATACTGCTTCACAGGGCTTTGCAATCCTCTCTAAGTGGTTTACAGAATCAGCATATTGCCCCCAGCAATCTGGGTCCTCATTTTACCAACCTTGGAAGGCTGAATCAACCTTGAATCAGTGAGGATCGAACTGCTGGCAGTGAGCTGAATTAGCCTCAGTACTGCATTCTAACTACTATGCCATCATGGCTCAAGGAAGAAACCAGCCAAACCCTTTCATCCCAGTTTCTCAGCAATCATCCTTCTGCTATCACTGGCCTTTTCTTTGCTCACAATAGTTTTTCATGTTTGTTTTGCCTACAGTGTATGTTGGAGCAGCCACTGTTGGGGCTGCTGCCTGGTGGTTCATATATGCTGAGGATGGACCTGGAGTGACTTACCATCAGTTGGTGAGTTTTGATTGCTCTAAGTCAGGGGTGTCAAACTAGATTTCTACGAGGCCTGGATCAGCATTCTCCTCTGAGGCTGGCGGTGTGGGGGGCAGTGTGAGGCATGGTGCGGCATGGGGGATGATGGAGGGGGGCAGGATAGATGCCTCCTGAGGCATCCTGACAGCCAAAATGGGGTGTGAGGGTCAGCACATGGCCCCCAAGCACCTAATTTTTACCCTTCATGGCCTCCTGCAGCACTCCGCTGGCTGAAAATGGACAATGGGGCCCATTTTCACCATGTTTTTCAACCATTTTTGGCCCGTTTTGGGGGCATTTTTGCCTGTTTTTTGGCTTGTTTGGACCCATTTTTTGCCCCATTTTCCAACCATTTTTGCCCCATTTTGGCCTGGCTTTCAGCCGAATTTCAACCAGCAGAATGCTGTAGGAGGCCATGGAGGGTGAAAACGAGGTGCCCCCCCCCACACATGGCCCGTTTTAGCTGCCAGAGGCACCACAGGCCGGTCCCTTGATGTTTCTAGGTTGGCCCTGGGGGCTGGATTTAAGCACCCTATGGGGCAGATCCTGCCCCTGGGCCTTGAGTTTGTTACCCCTGCTCTAAATTATGGGAGACAAGTACTGAATGAGGATTTTCTTAATTTGGAAAAGCCCTGTTCAGTTTTAATCTCACTTTCCCCCATTCTTCTTTTCTTCTCCTAGTCCCATTTCATGCAATGTACAGAAGATCACCCTTCTTTTGATGGCTTGGACTGTGACATCTTTGAGTCCTCTGTCCCCATGACTATGGCTTTGTCCGTCTTGGTCACCATTGAGATGTGCAATGCGCTCAACAGGTAAAGTTGATGAAACAGGTAAAGGTGATGAAAGCCATGGTACTGCCTTGCACATTTTCACTAATATTTCTCCATGCATTGTTTCCATTTTGTGCAAATCTTATGCTTTCTCCAGCTTTCCAAATTGTGTAAGATGATGGGGAAGGACAAATTAACTCTGTGAAGATAATTCAAAGGTCATGCCAACAAAAAATGAATATTGGAGATTCAGTTTTAATTTAGCTTTTTTAACAATGTGCAAAAATATGTATTTTAAGTTAACTTACATTTCATGCAAAACACCAGCTGCTGCAAATATGTAAGGCAGAATAACTTTTGCAGCAATATAGGGAACTAAAGAATATCTGAAAAATAACATTGTAAATCACCTATATCTCATTTATCATGGACCTTTCTTCACAATAGAAGAAAGGCAGCCTGCTGAAGCATGCCAAGGTTAATTAGCACAAAAGCATGCTTTCCCAGTTATTGCAGCAGAACTTCTGCCGTGCTCCAAAGATGTACCTTTAATTTACTTAAAGAAGTACCTTTAATTTAAAACATCTACTTATTTGCATTATGAATTCATGTTTTATTGTTCAGGAGGGAGGGCAAAGAACAAGTGCCTCCATTCACTCACTAGCTTTCCCATTCTGATCAAATGTTTTAAAGTCATAAAGTATTGATTTAAAATGAAGTCTGAGATTAATTGAATTTTGCATCCAAATTGCAATACTGTGTTCTAATTTGTCACAATCCTCAAATGAACCCATTTGTTAATTCCCAGGGCTGGGACCTTCCAAGCAGAATTAAGAGATCTATCTATTTATCCTTTTGCTCAAAGGAAAGTTGCTCATTTCTCATATATCTCAATTTTGTTTTAGAGGACTTGTTGCTATATATTTGCACCGACTGGCTATTTAAGAATGGAAGTTCTCATTTCAAAAACAGGATAGAAATCATAACTTTGATTTAATTTCCTGCTTCTCTCTCCTATATAGCCTTTCAGAGAACCAGTCCTTGGTACGGATGCCTCCCTGGGTGAACATCTGGCTTCTGGGATCTATCTGCCTCTCCATGTCTCTGCATTTTGTCATCCTTTACGTTGATCCCCTGCCTGTAAGTAATGGTGCCCACAGTTTTGATCAGTGACAGCTGGGGGGATTTTACTTTAGGATTCAAAAGTAAAAAGAGGCCGTGAAGTCTGCAGAGACACAAATAAAGCAAGACTTTTCTTCAGTTCTTTAAAGCAACTGTATCATTTCCAGGATCATGTGGCAAAGAGGACAGCTACATGACCAACATACCCAGTTGTTTTAGGGAATAGCAGATGGGTGCATATCAAAATTTGCCTTCAAATCTGAGGCATGGCATAACCCAAATGGCTAGAAGACTGCACTCCCACTTCTTGCTGAATTCTACAGAATTCTACAGAAATCAAGAACAAGATTACGCAAATCCTTTGAAAAAAATACTTCAGAATTCACAGCAGTATGTGCTAAATCCTCCCACCCACCCCAAATCATTCAAATAGTTGTTCTACTGTGCTTCTAACTGGAGAAGTCTTTTCCAGGCTTCTACAGCTGTTCCAGAAACTGTTTCTGGCTGCTTCTTCATGTGTGAATATGCACAGCCACCTCTGCTTGATGGGGAAAATAACAAGTGAAGCAGCTATGCATGCAGGTACACTCACATGGAAACATCTAAGAGTAGCTTCTGAAAGCTACTAGAAGAAACAGCTTCTTTCATGGCTTGAAAAGAGATGCTTTAAGTATTCTCCCATTCATTCTAGAATTCCTTCATCAAAGGATTTATATAGTCCTACTTGCTTGGAATAACAAGTCCCATTTATTAAATCCAATTTTTAATCAGGATTCAGCCAATTAGAATAGAATAGAATAATGGAACTGTCCTTGGAGGTCCTCTAGTCCAACCCACTGCCTCGGTAGGAAACCCTACACCACTTCAGACAAATGGTTATCCAACATCTTTCTAAAAACTTCCAGTGTCGGAGCATTTACAACTTCTGGAGGCAAGTTGGTCCACTGATTAATTGTTCTAACTGCCAGGAAATTTCTTCTTAGTTCTAAGTTGCTTCTCTCCTTGATTAGTTTCCACCACAATTATATTTAATGTAGCCTATCATTTTAGTACATAGCCTGACTATGAGTGGAAAGGTAGAAGAAAATACATATTTCTTTATTGATTTCTCCATTGTTCTTCTTGTGTTTTCTAGATGATCTTCAAACTGACACACTTGGACTTGCATCATTGGCTCATGGTGTTCAAGATATCCTTGCCCGTTATCTTTCTGGATGAATGTCTCAAATTCGTTGCCCGGAACTATCTGGAGCGTAAGCCTCCCTAACATACCTTATCTTCCCAGTCCTTTTCCTTTTCCTCCTTACTGGAAGTGGATTTCCCAGATGGAATCCATGAAAACAAAGTCCATCAAGTTGGAGAAGATAAGAAATAGGATGTCCCCTCCCTTCTGATCTTTCTTTTTGTAATTATTTCCTGCCTGTCTCTGATATTTCCTCATTAGTCTAGAATTCCCATCTGCAGTCATTCAGTGCAACACACATTTAAATATAGGATTTGGTCCTTGGTCACTTGGACTCCTTCCTAGGGAACTCCATGGAGCACATCCAGATGCATCTGATATCAGTTCTGATAAAGGCAATGGCAAAGTCCCTTTTATAAAGCTGTGGGGTTGCCTCTGGATCCTTGGTTTCACTTTTTTAGATCTGAAGATAAAGTAGGTCTGGTGGACTAGGGGAAGCACTGACGTAGATGCAAACTGTCTGTCTGTGGAGATTCTCGATTATCCAGGTCATATTGTCCCAAAAGTGCTTTTTCAAAGGCAATGTCAGTTCTGAACCGAAGAAGCTTCTTGGATGGGAAAAAAAAATGTCTTCAAGGACAAATAAAGTCCAGTACCTTTGAAAAAGCACCTCTGGGAGTTCTGTGTAATAAGATATAACAAAAGAGAGAAGAAACAATTGTTTGCCTATCTTTTATTCTAAAGAGTTCTCCCTCATTTATGGGTTGCTAATCATTCATTCATTCATTCATTTGTTTTACTTACTCATTCCACCAGGCTAATAATATTCTCCTCCTCTTCTGAATGTCCTTCCTAATCTCTATTAACTCTGGATTCTTTTATCCTTTCCATCCTATAGCATAAGCTCCTTCCCCCTCTATTCTCCTGTATCCTGCCTCCCAGGTATCTTACTGTACAACCACAATTGCATGCCTTGTTTGTTCTCTGGCAATTCTTTTATATCTGTCTGTTGATCTATGCAAAAAAATAGGCAATATCTGTGCGGAGCTGGGAAAAATGTTTCTTTTTTGCTTGGACAGTCTGTTTGCTTCAAATGACATTGTCCAGGAAATCAGGGCCCAGCTACATAGGGGGAGAGAGCCTGCTTCATAAGACAAGAGACAGAAAATAGTAATAGCACTTAAGACTTATATAGTACTTCATAGTGCTTTTACAGCCCTCTCTAAGCAGTTTACAGAGTCAGCCTATTGCCCCAACAATTTGGATCCTCAGTTTACCCACCTCAGAAGGAGGGGAGGCTGAGTCAATCTTGAGCCTGGTTGGATTTCGAACTGCCAAATTGCAGGCAGCCAGCAGTCAGCAGAAGTAGCCTGCAGTACTGCACTCTAACCACTGAGCCACCACAGCTCTTAAATTCTCCTTGAAAGAGAATTATTCTAAGATTACCATTTCTTCATGAAATGTTTTAATGATGGTAATCTGATTAGTGTAAGATTCCATGTTGCACAAATTCAACTTCTTGTTGGGATGCAGAATGGTCCTGGCAACTTCAACAAACATCAATTATAAATATTATGTTTTGAATGCCCACAGAGCAGGCTGAATTTCCAAGTGGGGTTCAAATTTAGCATTTTTAAGATGGTGGGATTAACACGACTGCCAAGGAATCTCTGTATATCCACTTTAAAAGCTTCAAACATTTCAGAGAATATAGAACCATGTTTAATCCACTAATCTTCACAAAATAGGTTGGAGCCTGATCTAGCCAACCTCAGTGACTCTATCTTATAGTAGACGTAGGTAATATGAACATCGGAAAATCAGAAAGTTTATTCTCATCCTTCTCTTCCTTCACCTTCTGCTTCATCCCCAGTGAAGCCTATGTACATAATATTGAATATAAAGAAATTAGTGACAAAGAGAGAAGGAGGAGGAAAGGTACAATAATAATCTTTGCTGATTGGCTCTTATTTCAGTCCACTGAAATGTAAATGGTAGTTTGGTTCATGTGCCAAGATACTCAAATCAGCAAAATTATAATCCCAAGCATTTTTTAGAAGACTGATGAACCAGTGTATCTATAGTGTTGGTACAGAAAGTAGGGAAAATAACCTTGACAGAGATATACAAGGTTTATTATTAGGGCAAAAAGGGGTGAAACATATTTTATGTTCATAAAAGACATAATATTCAGAAGCAGCCTAGACAGACCCCTCTTTAATTCAGTGAACTGTAAGAAAAGAAGATACAAAACAATCAGATTTGCAAGATTGACATCAGCACCACAAGGTAGAGTCCACCCAAGAAGTCAACTCCACAGAAAGTATGTGTGTGTGTGTGTGGGGGGGGGGGGGGGA
>BHFT01025198.1:17842-61223 GCA_004320025.1 Laticauda laticaudata | reverse complement strand
GGGGGGGGGGGGGGGGATACCTTTACTAAGTTTGGCTATAATAACAGAATCTTGCAGGTCTGATTGTGCTGTATCTTCCCTTTCTTATCATTCAGTAATTTAGGAATGTGTCTGAACCCCTTCCAGTATTTTTCTGTTGTGAACTTAAAACCTTTTTCACACACATCCCAATCACCCAGGTGATGGATCCTGTGTATTTCTATCAAAGACATTTTCCATACTCTCTACAGTTAATATGAAAGACAGATAATTAGAGAGGGTCTGATTCTGAATATTATGTCTTTTGTAAACTTAAAATATGTTTCATCCTTTTCTGCCCCAGTAATGGATCATTCATATCTCTGTCAATGTTATTTTCCCTACTTTCTATACCAACACTGTAAGAGAAAAGGGAACATTTTTACATTAAAACTGATTCCTATATGAATGGCCATCACCACCTCTTATGACTTCTGCAGTTCCTATGTTGCAGAGGAAGCTCAGTAGGGGAAACAAATCACTTCTTAGGAAAACTTGCCTGATTTATTGATCCTTCCTTTGAGGAACATCTTAGAAATTTCTAAAAAATCCTAGGGTAGTTTAGAGTTCAGTTTTGAAACACTGAATAATTTCATAGGATCTTTTAAAAGAAAAAGACAGGGTAAATTTCAGTGCAAACCATTTTACAAGTTAATTTGTTGGATTCTATGAACCCTAACTGTCACATTCCAAACTGTACTTCTGTTAGTCGGACTTTTTCTTACATTTCATCTTTCCTGGCCATTCTTGGCCTTGGCATCCTTTTAAAGATGCTTCTGACTTCATTGTGTTTGGTTCAATGAGAGGATAGTCTTGGACTGACCTTTGTTTGCACAAAAGTCTTTTCTGCTTTCCACAGCCTTTCTGACTGTGTCTAGTTGTGCCTTTATTGGCCTTGTGTCATGCTTAGGCAAATGTCTGATTTAAGTCATTGCTTGGCCATACATTTGCTGGACAGCATAGGAGATGATGCTCCTTCTGTGGGCCTGCTGCTTTTGGTGTTGTCAGTTTCTTCTTAAGAGGGTGAGGATGCTTGGGCAAAGCTTTAGAGAAAATGATGTTCTGGGTTGGGTGAGCTTTTCTGTGCTGGGGTTAGCATGCATGAAACTAGGGCAATGAACATTCCCAGGTCTGTTGATTTCTCCCTAAGGCTCCAAGGCCACAAATGCTTCATAGGAAGCAAGTTCCACTCTGTATAAAATTAGTTCTTAGTCGGTATAATTATTTGGGGCTTAATTATAATGTAATATATTATATCTGTCTATAATGTAATATATTATATCTATCTATCTATCTATCTATCTATCTATCTATCTATCTATCTATCTATCTATCTATCTATCTATCTATCTATCTATCTATCTATCTATCTATCTATCCATCCATCCATCCATCTCCATTCATGTATCCATGCATTCATCTACTCACATACCTCCATCATTAGAAGAACTCAGCAATTCTCAGCATAGTCCATAATAAAATACCAGAACATTATATACATAATTAGCAAAATTTACAGTAAATCAACATTATTGCTGGAACAACATACAAAAATATTAATCCACATGATAATAGCACCCCCTTTAAACTATAAAAAATCCCCAGAAAAGCTTCATTTTTGTAAACATCTAAAACATAATTTATGTCAGGAGAAGTGTCCATCTCTGAGGGAAAGCTATTTTATAGCTTGTTTCATTTTCTAAACATAACACTGGGCACAGCATTATAGATTTTATTTTATTCCTGTATTGAGACAACACAAGGGGCAGTTTTCTCCAAATTAGTGAGATGTCTGTAATATTTCAACATATTTATCTAAACCATTCACTAAATTCCATGACAGCAATCATCAGAAATGGAAGATGTTAATTATACCACGAACCATTTAAAAATTGTATAGGAAATGAAAATTAAAAATGTACAGTAGGCATAAACATTTCTCAAAAAGATTGGGAGGGAAAGAAAGTGCTTGAAGAAAGAAATTCATAAAGCGAGACACTGCACTTTAAAAATTACCCTCAACAAATTTCAAGGAGTACACATTCTTACTATGGTTTATTGTGTTGATTGGAAGTAATACTCAAGTAATGGAGTATAGGCGCATGGGATTTGGTTTGCCTTCTCCAATTAGAAAGAGTGGCTTTCCCCAACAGGATGGAGAAAACACATGTGGCTACTAGATTATGAGATTATATCTCTATAATCAGCTGAAGGCACAAAGGTTTATAGAGATAGAAAAAGGCAGCAGAAACAATAACAGCTATTTGCAAGACTGCCACTTGCTAATGGAAAAGTGAGGAGAATCCCATAAGGCCTCCAACCCAATCACAGACCAATTTTTGCAGGAAATAGTTATAGGTTATTTATCTTGCTTGCAGTGGATGTGAGGAGGGGTGGGGTCTTGGGTTCTTCATTCCCTGCACTTTATTCTTTATTTTCTTCCTCCCTTTTTACAGAGAATTTAGAAGGAAAGAAGTGAACCTTTGAGTCGTCATGGAAATAACCACATCGTTTCCCCCCCATCGTCAAGATCTGCCCATTTCCCAAACCCCACTGTCTTGTCTTCGGCCCTGCCTCTGCTCCTCTGTCCCTCTGTTATTTAATAGTGTCACTCTTCCTCTTTATCCCTTCTGCTAGTGGGATTGCTAGTGTGGATCACAGTGCTGGCATTTGCCATGCCATGTTCCCTGCCAGCTACTTCTCTACCCAATCCATGAACCTCACCAGCGACTCGGTTTCTGTACATTTTGAGCCACCTGCCTGTCCTTGCCTTTGCACACGCAAGCTCACATGCGCACATATGCACACATACCGTCCCAAGTGCTTTCCGCATTAGTGACCACACTATGTTTGTTTCCCCCTCCCCCCTTCTTCTCATGACTAGAACCCACCTCAAGCCCAGGACTGGATTTTTTAATGCACACATAAAAAGAAGGAAACATTTTGTTAGGAAAAACAAACAAATGAAACTCCTCAACTTGGAGGAAATGAAGAGATTCTTCTAGCTGCTTATTTATTGATATTAAAGAATAAACTCTTAACTGTATTAAAGATTTCCAACTATTCTCTTATTGTTGTGCCTCACAGGGGAATGGACAGAGAGACTGATACTCTTCTAATGCAATACATAGGTAGTCCTCAACTTATGACCACAAAATTTCTGTTGCTAAGTAAGACAGTTGTTAAGTGAATTTTCCCCCATTTGACAACCTTTCTTGACACAGTTGTTAAGTAAATCACTGCAGCTATTAGTAACATGATTATTAAGTGAATCTGGCTTCCCAATTGACTTTACTTGTCAGACGGTTGCAAAAAGGAATCACATGACCCTGGGACACTATAACTGTCATAAATATGAGTCAGTTGCCAAGCCTCCGTAATTTTTATCACATGACCAAGGGATGATGCAATGGTTGTAAATGTGAAAAATGGTCATAAGCAGAGGTGGGATTCAATTTTTTAAACAACTGGTTCTGTGGGCATAGCTTAGTTGGTGGGTTTGGCTTGGTAGTCATGTGACTGGCTGGTAGTCATGTGATTTGGTAGCCATGTGACTCAATATCACTCACATCGAGGTAGGCATCTCACCTAGCCTCTCATGACTGTGGGGATGCTGCAACAGTCGTAAGTGTGAAAAATGTTTATAAGTCACTTTTTTCTGTGCCATTTTAACTTTGAATGGTCACTCCACACAAGCAAAGTACCAGCAAAGGAGGGGAAAAAAACTCCAGAGACGTTCCTGAGACAGGATGTCTAGTCCTGCCAAGAATGTAATAAAGGTTAATGGAGAGCAACACCAGAATGTTTCCTTCCTGCCTTCCTTACAGGATTAGGCCAGTAATTTCTTCTAACAACTGGTTCTCCAAACTGCTTAGTATGTTAACAACCAGTTCTAGCGAGTAGGTGTGAACCTGTAGAATCCCACCCCTGGTCATAAGTCATTTACAACAATATTTGTAAGTCTGGGAACTACCTGTATATGAAACTACTAACCTGAAACTGGCTGGGATGACATTTCAAGTAAATAATAATTTATTTAACATTACCTATGGGATATATCATAATTGGCTGGGCTTGTGTGGCACTCTATCAGACACCCACACCCACACCCACAGATACACACATACACACACACACCCTTTAGTATCTCAATAAATTCTCTAGTTAAACACAGCCATTATGGTCTAATTGGCAAAGTTCCATCCAGGAGGGGAAATTCTTGAAACTAAAGTTCAAATATAAGGAACTGGTTGAAAAATTCTGAACAAGATGGTCCCCAGGGAAAATAGCAGCACTAAGCCATAAATCATAATCAAAACCCAACATTATAACAAAGTATATTGGGTGAATTAGCCCACAGCACTATAGTACAGTAAGCAGTGTATATTTTTCCCTCCATACAATTCTGCATTTTTTTTATTGCACAGCGTGCAGAAATTTAATGTTTTCTTCATATACAAAGGTACTGAATTTTCCTTATCTGCAGCCACAGTTGTGAAAGTGCTTGTTTTCACCATGGTTTGTTTGACTTTCATTTTGAAAGGAATTTAACCTTTAACCACACTCCACAATTGATCCAAACATCTGGAAAATAACAAGAAAAGGAGTTGCCACTTTATAATTCCGCCTCCTAACTAGACCAGGCAGAGAGAGATTTCTCTGGAGCAATGAAACTGGTGGCATTGCCAAATTGGTCTCCCATGCAAAAAAAAATAAAACAAAACCAGTTAATTGCTTATTTTTTTTATGAGACAGATTGAAACTATCCTATTCAGTTAGAAAATGCAAATCACACTGTATGGACAGAAATAAATCTGCTCTGCCAGCAGCAAAATGGGTATTTCCAGATACAAGATTCTTAGCATTATCACTCAAGAAAGACTTCCAAAAACAGGAAGTCATAGTGACAGGTTTTTCAAGTACAAATAAGAACAGATGCAATACATGCCTCATTTGGAAGCAGGCCATATGGAATCACAGTTGGAATAATAATAATGCAGAATACTTATGGTGGGCCACTGCAGTCTAGACAACACAATTGCAAAATCAACCAAGTAATCCTTAAGTACAGATTGTAATTCATCTAAAAAGCACAAGACTGGAACGACTCTTGGTAAGACCGCATCAAAATATTGTGTCCAATTTTGGTCTCCACGATATAAAAAAGATGTCAAGACTCTGGAAAGAGTTCAGAGCAACAAAGATGATTAGAGGCTAAAACACATGAAGAGTGGTTGCAGGAATTTGATATGTCTAATGAAAAGAAGGACTAGGAGTCACATGATAGTACTGTTCCAATACTAAAGAGTGTCAACTCTCGAAACAATTCTTGCTAAAGCCATATTTTTTTGCTTCGTTTCTTAGTTGCCATACTTTGGGGGGGGGGGGGAGTGAGACATGGAANGGGGGGGGGGGGTGAGTGAGACATGGAATATAGAATGTGCTAGACATAACAATGACAATGCTCCTGAGAACCAAGGCCAGATCAACATGCCCTAGCAACGGCAGAAGGGAGTGCTGAGAAGCTCATCAAAGGCTTGTTTGACTAACTAATTGTGGCACAAGAGGGATGGGCAGTATCTATTCTTTAATTATACCAAAAATGCAGGAATTATTCAGTGTTGGTTTCACATCTGACCATGCATAAGGACTTGCCTCTCCTCTGCTACTCAAGAAAGCAGAATTGTTGAAACAGACATTATTTCCAAAGGAAACTTTTATTGAAAGAAAGTGATAGCAAGACAAAGATGGCAGAATCTGAGGATTCCATCGCATAAGAGATAGAAACCCCTCCCCTCAGTCTGGAGCAGGGCAAGCCAGTCCACGGGTGCAAAGTTGTTTTGAGAACTGAGGGCTGAGAAGATGATAAGAAGTTGTTCCAGGCTGGCTTGCTGGAGGCTTTGGTGCTGAGACAAAACAGATGACTCTCTATCCATTTCCTCCCCCCTTACATTCCCAGGATAGGCATACTATAAGAAAAAAAGGTTATAATGTGAGGAATTCATCCAGGCCCTCCCCACAAGAGTGACAGTGTCCTGATAGGGATCAATGGGACCTGACATCAGGCTGATATGATGTGCCCAATAAACAGGATTTTTGAGGAAGCTAAGCTTCAGAATCTTGAATTGATTGGGAGCATTACTCAGAACCATGAGGAGACTGCTTCAAAGGATGGGAACTAAGAGAGAGCCTACCCAGAAATAAAGAGAAATTTCCTGCAGAACAATTAATCAGTGGAATGGTTTGCTTTAGAAGTTGTGGATGCTCCATCATTGGAAGCTTTTAAGAAGAGATCAGACAACCATTTGTGTGAAATGATACAAGATCTACTGCTTGATCAAGAGGCTGGACTAAATAACCTCCAAGGTTTCTTTCAAATCTGTTATTCTGTTATGCCTCAGCTAAAATAAGGATGGGAGATTTAGGAAAGCAGGTTCATCCTATGGAATCATAGGCATCAGGTGTTTTTTTTGTGTGTGTGTATAGAAGGGCTTGTGATAAAACATACCTTGCAACACAAACTTATTCTTACACAGTATACATATGCAGTACATGATACAAGTATGTTTGTTTACACTATATTAAATTTGTTTGCCATCTATCTCACAATATAAAATGGGGGTGCTTGTGTGTGACATCAGAAAGCATATTTGGGTGACAAGATGGTTAGGAATGATACCTATATATGGAAAGGATTGTTAGTTTTCCTACTTAGCAGCATCCTGATGTGGCTGCCTATTTTGCAGCTCAGCTAAACCTTGGTTTGAAATGACCTGTGTCACGGTTAATTTCAGCATCAGTTGCTGGCTGTTAGAGCTCTGCCCACACATACATAATAGGCTCCAGCTGCAAAACATTTTTGAAAACCACAGCAGCTCCTCCCCAAACCATCACCCTGGGATGAATGCTTAATATTAGCAACATGCCTGCAAAAATGCACTGAATCTCCTGGGCCAGAGGAGCCATTCTTGCCTGTTGGTTGAAATAAGGGATTCTGGGCATGAGTCTTTGGTTGCAATGCAAATCCTACAATTCAAAGAAAATGTTAAAAATGCTGTTTTACAAATTGGGATGCTGGAAGCTATTTTCCCATTGGCTGAAACTACCAATATCTGCATATCCCAAAGGTGCTTTTTCAAGTGTACTGATTGTTTTTTCTTTGAAGATGTTTCACTTCTCATCCAAGAAGCTTCTTCAGCTCTGACTGGTATATTCCATACAGATAGCTGGTCATTTGCATTCTTTTAGCAAGTCATTAAGGTCACCTGGAGCGTTTATCTGTGTCATCAGGGTCGCCTGGGTGGTGCTAAATGGGCGTGGAGCCTTCTTGGAATTCTATCTCCAATCTACAACACCAGTCCTTTCAACAGTTCCAAGAATTGCTCCCATACCCATTTGCACCATTTAGGTGACTCTGATGACACAAATAACCTTAATGACTTGTTTTAAAGAATGCAGCATGACCAGCTGTCTGCAAGGAGTACAAAATCCTTCCATTCCCCACCATCCATTCAGAGCTGAAGAAGCTTTCTTGGATGAGAAGTAAAAATGTCTTCTCAGTGAAAAGAAAAAAAAAAACAACAGAAGGAAAGTCCAGTTTCCTCCTAAAAAAAGCATCTTCAGGACAACCATGACCTGTGATGACTGAGAATCTCTACAGGCTTTCCCCAAAATGATTGGTTAAATCAGGTGTGAGAAGCTGTGGGAAATCAGGAGACAGGGAGACCACGGTAACTTCAACTCTTTATTTCAAGGTATAGATCTGTGTAGCCTTTAGCGAGCCGCGGCAACTCTTCTTATAGAGCTAGCCGGCGGCTCTCACCCAATGGACAGCTTTTCTGAATCTCCCGCGATCGGTTCGTCCAATCACGGGATATCCTTACTAAACAATTACTGTCTTGCGTCTTGGCCAATCCACAGTGCCAGTTCGTTTCAGCCAATCAGGTTAGGGTATTACAAGAATGTTAATGTAACACTCCTCCCCTCTTGGTATGGTCCATCCTATGTGACGTTAGTTGCGTAGGTAGGCAGGGCTTTTTACAGTTAAGTTGCTGCTGTGGTCTTCAGCCAGTTCGGAAGGATCTTCATTGCTCCTGCTATTCTCCATAGAACCGCCTGGAAGGGTAAGTCAGGCCTTTCATCGCAACTCCCACCCGCGTCTACTGGGTTCGGTCGAGTTGTTTGGCTTCTTTGTTCCTGGCCGATCTTTGCGGGCTGGTTGAGCTGGCTTGGCTGTTCCTTCCAGGCAAAGTTCCAAGTGGGTGTCTTCCTCTGGTACCCTTCGGCTGTCTTCTTTTTCTGGTGAGTATTGTTTGTTTCTTCTTTTATTTAGCGGTGTTTGTATTTCTGGTTCAGTTTGCATTGGTTGGGCCCGTTCGGTTTGTTGTTGTCTTGTAGTCGTATTTCTCTTTCTTTTTGATGATTGTTTGGGGTCCCCCCCCAGTTTTTTATTGGAGTCTGTTTGTGAGTTTTGTTTTCAGTGCTGTTTAAAATTATTCTTGATCGTATTTGATCAACATGCTGTTTCCAGTTTCTTCCATCCTTTGTTTCCAGCCGGTATGACCGGGGGCCTGTTACTTGGGTTATTGTAGCAGGTACCCATAGTGGGTCTCCTGAAAATTTTTTGGCGTAGATCGTGTCTTCCGGATTAAATGCTGGTACCAGCTGGAGGAGTCTGGTGGTTTTTCTGGATTGTAAGTCGGGTGAAGTCTGTCTAGATGGAATTGGAGTTTTCTTCCCATCAGGAGTTCTGCCGGGCTTTTATTGGTTTTGGCACTTCTTCACATAACAAAGAAGCACTTGTTATGTGCTGTATTGTTAATAGTTTATTTATTTTGTCATGTATGTTACCAGTGTCCATCTTTTCTAAAGCGTCTTTGGTGTATCTGATCATTCATTCTGCCGCCTGTTTGCCACCAGATGAATGGGCGCTGTCAATGCGTGTTGGATTCCCTGTTCTCCGAGGAATTGCTTGAATGCCAATGCCATAATTGTGGCCCGTTGTCAGATACTATCAAGTCAGGTAGGTCTTGGTAGTGAAAAGTCTGTTTAGTTGTTTTGTAACCACCTCCGTCGTGGTAGATCGCATTAGGCTTACCTCCAACCAGTTGGAGTAAGTGTCCACTGTGATCAAGAAAGTGTGCCCTTTTGTGGGTCCCTCAAAGTCTATATGGACCCTCGACCATGGGCCCTTGGTGTTTCCCACTGGAGGTTGATGCTTCAGGTGGGTTTGGTCTGGATTGCTGACAATTGTCACATGTAACCACCCAGATTTCAATGGTTTGTCTATCCCTGGCCACCATATGTAGCTTCTGGCTAGGGATTTCATTTTCACAATGCCCGGGTGTCCCTCGTGCAACATGTGTAATATTTTTTTTTTGTAAGCTGTCTGGAACTACCACTCTATCGCCCCATAGTATACATCCCTTTTGGGAAGATAATTCAGTTTGCCGGTTTCGGAAGGGTTTAAACTGGTCACTTCTTTCTGTTTCCGGCCACCCTTTTACCACCCAGTTCAAAACTCGTGCCAGTTTGCCATCTTTGCTCATCTCTCTCGCAATGTCTGACATGGTTGTTGGTAGGTTGGGCAATGTCTCTATTTGCAGGTGGATGTGGTGGGTGCAGGGTCATTTTCATAATCTGTTAAGGGGCAACTGCTTAGTGTGTCGGTAGGTATAGGTATGGCG
Organism: Laticauda laticaudata; assembly: GCA_004320025.1. NCBI lineage: Eukaryota > Metazoa > Chordata > Lepidosauria > Squamata > Elapidae > Laticauda > Laticauda laticaudata. The sequence continues at coordinate 51,519 of BHFT01025198.1, read as the reverse complement.
CAAGGAACTCAGACCACCTTGTCATCCAGGGAGACAGTTTGTTGGGGGTGGCCTTGTTTTTTGTCAGGATCCTCAGTAGTGGTTTTATGGTTGGTGAATAAGGGTGAAGTCCCTACCGTATAAGTCCTCATGAAACTGCTTCACGCCGGTAACTGCTGCAAGTGCCTCCTTGTCGAGCTGGCTATAATTTCTTTCTGCCTTGATAGTGTTTTCGAGAAGTAAGCAATCGGTGCTTCTCTCCCGTCTGGCAGGATATGGCTTAGTATGGCTCCGATGCCGAATGGAGAGGCGTCGCAGGTTACTGTTTAGTGGTAGGGTCTCGCTGTACTGGATGAGGACTGATTGTGATGTGAGGAGGTCTTTTATGTTCCGGAAGGCGCCCTCTTCCCGCTTGCCCCAGGACCAAACGGACGTCTTGTCGAGCAACTTATGCAGAGGTTTGCTGTTGTTGCCTTCTGTGGAAAAAAGACATTGTAGAAATTGATTAGTCCCAGAAAGGCTTGTAATTCTGCCTTATTTTGAGGTCTCAGGGCTTCCTTTATTGCTTTTATTTTTTGTGGGTAGGGTGGATTCCATCTTTGTCCACCAGATATCCCAGGAACTCAACCTTTTCAGTGCATAACTGGCATTTTTCTTTTTTAACTTTTAAGTCCTGCATTTTTAAATTTTTTGTAGGACTCTCTGAGTCGGCTTCTCAATTGTCTTTTGTCTTGGCCGCTACCAACACGTCATCAAAATATGGCACGACTCCCTTGATTCCTTGGAGTAACCGTTCCATGAGACTCTGGAACACCCCTGGTGCCACACTGACTCCGAATTGAAGCCTTTTGCACCGGAAAGCCCCCCTGTGGGTCACAATAGTTTGCACTTCCGCAGTCTCAGCATCGACGGGCAGCTGTTGATTACTTGCGCCAAGTCGAGCAAAGACTTTCTCCCCCTGAGTGAGTGTAGGAGGTGCTGTACCACCGGGACTGGGTGTGCACTTTGTTGCAGTGCGTTGTTAAGTGTCACTTTATAGTCCCCACAAATCCTCACGGACCCGTCTGGTTTGATTGGGTGACTATTGGGGTCTCCCAGCGTGCATGATCTATTGGTTCCAGGACCCCTTGTCGATGAGCTTATCTAATTGTTCGTCTATTTTTGGTTTGAGGGCGAATGGGACTCGTCTTGGTTTGAGCCGGATTGGGCAATATTGGGGTTCAAGCTAAATGATATTGGGGACCCCCGGTACTTGCCTAATTGTCTGTCGAATACTTCTTGGAATTCCTTCATCAGCTCCTCTTCCCAGTCTGTTCCTCGACATGGTTGATGCCCATCACCTTGATCCTTAATGGCACGAACCATTCTGGACCCAGCAGGCTTGGGAAGTCTCTGTCGACAATAGTGAGTGGAAGTTCTTTTCCATGCCTTTTGAAGGTTACATGGAAGTGTCCAATTCCTATTACGAGGATTCTGTTTCCCTGATAGTCTTTAATGGTGAGTTTCTGGTTCTCCAGCTCTTGTTTCTTTAAGCTGGGCACTAACCTCTTAATTGTATCCCAGGACATCATGGAGAGGATGATCTGGAGTCCACCTCCATTCTGCATGGCCTGCCTTCGATGCTGACCTGCACGTGTACTTTTCATGCATCTGAGTTGTCTGAATGGCCGATTGTGACCATTTGATGGGTTTCTTCCTGTTGTCTGGTCCGCTGAGCCGCTTGCTTTGGTTTTTGCGGTTCCATCGGTTCTCTGTGAATCTGTCTCGGTTTCTGGGAGACATGTTGTTGCGTCATCTTGGGCTGGAGTTCCGTGTTGTTTCGGCAGACCTTGGCGATATGCCCCCATTTTTCACAGATCCGGCAAATGACGTCTAAAAACTGGCACTCAGAATGGGGGTGGTAGCCACCACAACCAGCGCACTGGAAGCCTGACTTACGACTTCTCCACCGGTCTCGCTCCACTTGCATCTGTGGATCTCCTCTTCCTCATCGTCGGTGTTGGGTGATAGATCGACGTTCTTGTGGTGCACTGTTGTTGCTTTGTGACCAGTTTCAGTTTGTTTTTCGGGGGATGTGTTGGTCTCTGATGTTGTTGGTCAGTCCCTTGCGTTCATTAGTCGCATCTTGGCCGCTGATTTCTTTGTGGCTTTGGCTGCGGTGGCTTCAGCAATGGCTTTGGTAACTGTAATGTCTGCTCAAGCCATTAGCCTGCTCTGGAGCATGGGGTCTCTGAGACCAAGGACCACACGGTCCCTCAGAACCTCGTCCATGTCTGAAAACCACACACACCTCCAATGTTCCTCAATGCTACACCGAAATCCCCGATGCTCTCTCCGTCCTTTTGATCCCCATGGTAGAATTCATGTCACCGGATCAGGTTTGGCACGGCTGGGGCATGGTGGTTCCGAAATAATCTATCAAGATCTAGCCAAGTCATCTCCTTCACATCCTTTGGCTTGGCCAACGCTTTGGCCATCTGAATACGGCTGGTCAGCAATGGGTCAGGAACACAGCTCTCTTTCGGTGGTCGTTTGCATCCTTGATATTGTTGCTCTCGAGGGAACATGAGGAATCTATCGATGTAAGATTCCCAGTCCTTGGTTGCCTGGTCGAATGGTGTGGGTGGCGAGTTGCTGTCGGCCATCTCGTCGGTTGTTCAGCTCAGTTGCCATGTGCCCGACTGGTCTCTTTGTCTCAGAATCCCACCTTTGTTGCCAGTGTAGTAGCGCGGGAAATCAGGAGACAGGAGACCAGCGTAACTTCAACTTTTTATTCAAGGTATAGATCTGTATAACCTTTAGTGAGCCGTGGCAGCTCTTCTTAAAGAGCTAGCCGGCGGCTCTCACCCAATGACAGCTTTCTGAATCTCCTGTGATCAGTTCGTCCAATCACAGGAGATTCCTTACTAACCAATCATTGTCGTGCGTCTCGGCCAATCACAGTGCAGTTCGTTTCAGCCAATCAGGTTATTACAATACAATACAGGTTATTACAGGGTATTACAAGTATGTTAATATGTAACAGCAGGATTCTCCAAAGTGGTCAATATCAACTCCTGCTGCTCCCTCCCCCAGATTGATGGGGCTAGCCATTGTTGTTGTTATTATTATGTATAGTACCATTAATTAAACTAGTATTTATTATGTTAATTTCAGACAGTAAATGTTTGGGGGTTGAGAAACAATCTGAAACTTCATGGAGATCTCTGAGGTAAAGAGTTTGGGAATCCCTGGGCCAGAGGAAACCTCAGTCATCTTATATTGTTAAGTTTAGGGTCCATTTTAACAAATTGTTATTAACTAGGAGTATCCTGGTGTTTTCCTAACATTCCTCTTTTTAATATTCAACGCATACTACATGAGTCAACAACACACATATACTCATGCATACGAGTAACAAGGATTTCTGCACAATTCCCTCATGTCACTGCACTTTCCTCTCTCTCTCTTTCTCTCTCTCTCCCTCTCCCTCTCTCTCACCCCATGTATCTATCTATCTATCTATCTATCTATCTATCTATCTATCTATCTATCTATCTATCTATCATCTATCTGTCACATCTGTATCTGATTTCCTTGAAGGGTGAATAACATCAAATGGATTCTACCTGGTCTTAAAAGTGTTTCCTGAACTTGGTAATTTACCTTTTATATATATTGTTCTAGGATGTCCCTAAAATTCCTATTGCAGCAATGACTATTATTATTATAAATGGAGAAACTAATATTTTGGGGATGGACAATTTGAAAAGACAAACATTCAGAGTAAAAATTAGTATATGCTATAATTAATAATTATCTCACCAAATACATTAATGGTATGCAACCTTAATAAAGATTTCTGTTTTGTTTTGACTTCTCTCTGCCAACTGAAGCTGCAATACCCCAATTTTCTCAAGGTTTATTTAAAGATCAATGTTTCACCCAAGGAGAAAATAAACCAAGAGAAGAAATGTACAGGCCTGGGAACTCAGACCCATATTTCTTAAAGAGACCACCATGGCTTGTTTGAATATAGAAAAGATGTAAAATACAGAAGTAAACTTTGCATAGACATTAGACACTAAAGTTTACACTCTCAATTACCATGCACTTGCTGGAATTATTTCTCTGCCTTTTCTCTTCTCCCTTGGGGCAACCATTCAGCTCTCAGGGGAGTTTAATGAAGAATTCATGCTTCAGAGAAGTCTCTTTGGCTAAAATTATTTCTGGTGTGACGCTTCTTTAGGTTTGTTTGAGCCTCGTTTGCTTTAGCTAGTAGGAAGGAGGTAATGGCACCGGTTCTATGCTACTTGCTTCTCCTATGGTTCTCCTGCCACTGGACAGCAACCATTGAAACATCCAAGGAAACTCTGCAGGTGATCCAAGTCACAGGTGGGTCTTGTAAACTGGTTGAAAACTGGAAGTTTAATTGATAACAGATTTCAGATTAACAGGCAGGTATATTTTGGGAAAGTCAACAGTGTCGAAGTAAAACTTTAGAGAAACAACGTGTGTCCTTTTCCTATCATGGGCAATTCCAAACCAAATATTTGAGGTTTGCAAGTAGCAAGCTTGAGATAAAAAAAGCTGGTCTTTTTTGCATTTCTTATCATCCCCATATCTTTTTTCTTGTTGTATTTTAGGTTGTAGATCTGGTTGTTGTTTTTTAGTGCAGTATATTGACAATATTCAGCAAGTATTATTTTAGCCATTTTCAGAAAAAATTGAGACCTGAAATTCACTTTTGGAAACCATCAGGTTATTATTAAACTTAGGGATAAAAAACAACCCAGAATCAGTTTAGATATTGTTTATTAATTTTTAAAAGCTATGCAAATTTGACATTTGATTCTTATTCTAACTTACTGGGTTAACTTAATCTATTTTAAGAATTTGCTTTTTAAAAATGTGGTCATATTTTAAATAGTTTTAGAGCTGCATTCTTTTTGAGACACTTAACTGAAAAATTTCCTTTTCAAATTGGTATTAGCAATTAGAAATTCTTTAAGGGTTATTAATGATTTGCTTCATTTTGAAAGTATCATTGTTTTTATTTGATTTGTTGAATACTTCCATGTGATGAAGAAGTAAACACTAATCAGAAAAAATAATTGCTCCTAGAAAGAAAGGAAGTCTTAATAACTATATCTCACATTCCAGAATCCCAGCAAGGTTCTTTGTCCTGCAGTCTGGATCATTCTCTGACTTCAGGTGACTTAGATCTGATCTGGCTTGGTCCAAAAAGGAATGAATTGCTGTATGTAAATATGGGGTACCACCATCCAGAGACAAAACTTAATGCTATCTGGGGCTTGTCAATCTACCGAATTGTTGTGCAAAATACCACTTGGTTTACATGTAATTGGAATGGACTGTCAGGAAACCGCCATATGCTTCCAAACAGAACCAGTAAGTATTGTAATAATGAAAAGTTGTTAGAGAATTGACTGTTCTCCCTAGCTCCCTCCATCCCTCACTTTAAACTTCCACCATCCCTAGCCACATTGACCCTGCTGTCTGGAGGTTGATTAGAATTATAGTCTAAATCTGTCAAAACCCTGTTTGGGAAGTCTGCTCAAAATGTTATGTATTGCATCAATCCAGGATGAAAAGAATGTAGGTAGGACAATGTAGCAGGTAACAGTATTGCCTTTAAATTAGCCATGGGTGTCCAGAAAATATGGCAGATATCCTACCGCAGAAGAAACAAGAGAAAGAAGACCCAACATGATATGGTAGTTAAACTGATTGACTAGAACCAAGGAGACTAGGTTAAAGTCAGCCAAATAATCTAGCAAAGCTGTCTTGGGGCCTAATTAGTCTATCTTTCTACGCAATTCAGCCCAGTATCCCCGAGTTGATTTTAATGGGGAAAACTTGAATATCTGTATGGCATCTCCAGGAAGAAAGTTATATTTAACAATAAACAAATGGAAGAAGAACAGCTGTGATAATTGCTTAGATAGTATCATTATTATGGCCAACACCATGCACAAATTAAGAATATATCCTATAATACTTTGCCTTTTGGTCTGCAAGGCCGAAATAAAATATTTTAATCATGGATGATTATAGGATAAGGTGACCATGAAAATCTAACATATGCATAGGGGATCACTTAAGGAAACACAATTAGAGGGATAAAAGAGAAAGAAGTGAGGCTGGGGAAAAAGGTAATTTTCTGGACTGAAAAAAAAGTGAACCGAGTAAATAATGGCAACAACATCTGCCCATCCCAGATCTTTTTGAAAGATTCGATAGATGGATAAAAATACCAAATCCAATCTAAACATCTAGCTAATTGTATGATGAAACACAATAATAATTCATTAAATTTATATGCCAGCCATCTCCAAAGACTCTGGGCTGGTTTACCAAACTTATTTTTTTGGGTGGAGATGATTCTGACAACATCCAAGAGAAAACGAAAGCATATGAGAAAGAAGGCTATCCTGGTGGAAATTTTCCAGATGAAAATAGCTCTTTCCCTTATATCAGCCACAAGGAACCAGAACAATACCGTGAGTTGATTAGAGTTGCTTCTTCATTATTGCCTAGCTATTTTCAAGGGAACAGCCAAATGAAGTCTTCAGGAATTCCAAGGTGGAGTGGTGGTGGTGGGTCTCGGGATTCCTTCTCTGCAAGGACTCCAAAGTCACCAGTCTTTTCACTCCTTCCCTTCATTCAAGCATGAGATTCCATCACACTTAAGGCCAAATCAGATCTACCTTCCATTTTTCATTGGGAAAGAGATGGGTAATCTTTCTGTTACCACATGGACAAGGCGACGACTAAAATGAATAGGGAAGAAGTATAAATTTGTATGGGGTTGAAAAGAATGTGAGTAAGGAGGTTTTATATGAATCTTTGGTAGGATGTAGGTTGTAATCCATCCATCTAGGTGATGGTTGCTTTTTTTTTCAACCAATATCCTTTAGTTGTGTTGGATTATAGTTTCCATTATTTGTAACATAAATTAATAGGAATTGTATACAAGCACATGAATAGAAGTTTAGAAGATGGAAGATAATTCTTTTAATTATTAAAGAGTGTTAAGTAATGGAGAGGAATTGAATAGCAAATAGAATCTGTGAGTGGAATTGGTACTATTTAAGAGGAGAAATACACCATCATAGCTCAGATTGCAAACATCTGTTTAATCAAATTCAGTACATGGCGATAATTTTCAGCATTTTTTTTCCAGCCTGTATTGTGATCCACAATTTTGTAGCCAAAATAAAATATTCCTAAAGTTGGAAAGTCTGTCTGCAACATGAAGATGACATGGGACATCTAAAACTACCACAGAATGAACCTTACAAATATTTTAATTTTGTTTTTTTTTAATTGAAAATTAAAGCTTTTTTAAAACAGAATCATTAGTCTTTAAATTTCTAAGCTATCTGAAGTGTAGCCAAAATGCAGCTAGAATTTAAAGCATCTTCAAGTTTCATATGTAGAATTAATGTAAAATTGTGCTTCAGTTCAACTAGTTATTACTAACTTTTCTTCCGTAGAACACCAGGAAAAACTGCCTCATTCAGCAATGGATCCCAAGTATTTTTCTTGTGATGCCCCAGTGCATAGAAATTGGACAGAGGGAACACTGGTCTGGATTCAGCATGATTCACCAGATCGAGATATAGTTCTGATTAATATGACAATACGCCGTTCCGTTCACTACTCGCTGGATATGAATGCTAGTCTTGTTTCTTTGATCCTTCCAAGAGTAACTCTGGAAGATGCTGGGAACTATTCCTGCCAGTGGAAAAATCAGACTTGCTATTTTCAACTAGAGGTGATGGCAAAGACAGGTGCGGCTCTAAGTAAACTGGTGGGAAGGGCAAGCTGTTTGTAAATAAGTTAGTATGAACTTAAAAATGCCATCTGGTTTATAAAATCCAAAGCTATTATTTCTGGTATTTTTTAAAAGAAAATCACATTGTTTTTGAAAAACTCATAAACCAATAATTTCTAGAGATTATAAACTAGATCTGTCTTTCTCAATCTTTTTTTTTAACCTGTGGCCCTCTTCCAACCTTGTTTTATTCCTGTGGTACTAACACTCATCTTCTCACCCTTGTCCCATTACTGGATACAAACACAGGACAGTAACTGGTGTGTTTTCTGGCATCAATAAAACAGTATGTGTAATATAATATGCTTTATATTTTTGTGGCCACTCAGCAGATGTTGTGAATCCCAGTTACATATTTTTCACTACTGGCCCTCTTGAAATATTCTAAGGTCCTCAGGGGGCCATATGTTCCAGATGGGACATCAGATCTACAGGAAGGGTAATATTACTTTTATTGAGAATCTTGCAAGTCTCGTTTTATTTCTCCCACCCCCTTGATTGTTATACTCAAGTGAATTAGGAAGGTATCTGCCTGAGCAGCTTCCAAATGTTATTTCATTTTGGATTTTAAAAATGCTTCAACCTTTTTGCCTAAAAAACAATTTCTGCAAATTTTTGTCCACGTCCTTTTTCCTTACATCAGGAACCAGTGTTTCTCAGCCTGGGAATTCTGGGAGTTGATGTCCATAAATCTTAAAGTTGTCAAGGTTGAGATACACCGCTATATACCATAATCTAATCACATTTTCCAAATTAATACCATATATACATTTGTTGCCTTATCAGGCAAACAGGCAACAAGTTTTGAATGACACTGTAGCTGGAACCTGTGCTTGTATTTTTCATTAGCATCTAACACTTCATCAGGCACTGAAGAGTGATAACAGCCTTTAAGCCTAATGTCCAGCCCTGAAGATAGGAGACTTTGTTTTAAAAATTAAAAATTAAAATGCTCAGTGCCTAATATTTATTTATACTGTGCAGGTGTAAAATGAAAACATGCTAAGAATTTTGATGGGCAACAGATTCAACCAGTATTGAGTATTTTTAAAAACACTGCTACATTTAATACAAGTGCTTATTAAAAGCTAGAAATGGCATAGCAGGCACTGTCTTAGAAAACACACCTTCTTTTCTTATTTCAAACAGAAGGGATATGAACTGATCATCACACATATATATTAATATTTATTTGTTGCAGCTATTATTTAATTATTGCTAGTATTATTGATTTATTATTTACTGTGCAATAAATATTGAAGAAAACCTGCTTTTTGCTTTAGAAATATTTTTGAATTGAACTTTAATAAAGCCTAATCACATCTTTTTCTTCCTTCTCCTCCATCCCAATGAAAGTTGCTTGGCATTGGATGATTTGGTCTGTAGCAATGGGATATATGGCTGTATGCCTTGGCTCTGTTTTTTGCTTTATAAAGCTCCGGCAAGGTATGTATCTTTATATTCAGAATGAGAGACATGTATGGTTAAATATTTCTGGTAATTTATGCTGCTATCTCCGATAAGTTAAAAGTAAAAACTAACACAAGTAGATAGTTGAGCCCAGAATTTCTGTTGCTGAGACATTTGTTAAGTGAGTTTTGCCCCATTTTATGACTTTTCTTGCCACAGTTGTTAAGTGAATCAATGCAGTTGTTAAATTAGTAACACGGTTGTTAAGTGAATCTGGCTTCCCCATTGACTATGCTTATCAGAAGGTAACAAAATGGGATCACATGACCCCAGGAGGTTACAACTGTCATAAGTATGAGTCAGTTGCCAATATCTGAATTTTGATCATGTGAGTATGGGGATGCTGTAATGGTAAATGTGGAAAATAGTCATAAGTTACTTTGTTTTAGGGATGTTGTAACTTCAAACACTCATTAAATGACCTGTTGTAAATAGAGGACTACCTGTAGATTAAATCTAATCCTTTCAGTACAAATATTTCTTCCCATTTGGTTATAGGTAGTCCTTGATTTATGACCACAACTGAGACCAGAGTTTTCATTTTTAAGCAAAGCAGTTGTTAAGTCAATCCCAATTTTAGACTTTTTTGCCACTATGTTAAGTGAATCACAATGCTATTAAGCAAATTCAATTTACCCCATTGAATGTGCTTGTCAAAAGCAAGCTGAGATGGTTGCAACTGGGATCATCAGTTGCAAACTGGGATCATCAGTTGGGATCATCATTATGATCCCAACTGATGATCCCATGATCATGATGATCCCATGATCTCACTACAATCAATGTAAATATATGCTAGCTACTAAGTGCCTGAATTTTGATCACATGACCTTGGGACACTGCAATTGTCATAAGTGCAACAACAGGTCATAAGTCATTTTTTTCAGTGTCATTGTAACTTTAAATAGTTGCTGAATGAATGGTTGTAAATCAAAGATTACCTGTATTACTTTTAAAGTTTACATGGCTTGAGGTAATCCTCTATAGATTCCTCCTTTGTTGAGATTATTTGAGCCTTTGCAATGTTTGACAGAAACCTAGGTTGACTCTTCTCCATAGTCCCTTTCATTATTTTGGAATGACTCTCTGGAAAACTGAGGACCCCAATAGGCCTTTTGGCTGTTGATTTTGTTTTAAATGTTTTAATATTCTGATCTCTAGTTTTGATGTTTTATTGCAACTTCTGGGAGCCCTCAATAAATGGCGATATTTTAGGCTTAATAAAATAAATGAAGGAATAATGTCATATTAATTTTATAGTTAAATATGAAGTCTGTGGATTCCTTTATTTATGATAACCATCCCATCTTATCATAGAGCCAATTTGGTCTAGGAGTTAAAGTCCAAAAATAGGAGGACTGGTCTTAGACATGACAGCCTAAGATTTCGGGCCAATTACTTTCTCTCAGTCCAACCCATCTCACAAAATTGTTGTTGTGGGGAAAATAGGATGAAGGAATATTAAATCTTCACTCAGTTTTTATTAAGAGCACAGACACACTCTTTTTATCTGTGTTCTTATTGTTCTTCCCCAAAGTGAACTGACCCCTCCCAATTTATTATTTATCAGCCAAGAAATATTGATGGTTTCTTTTGAGTGGATTTATAGTTATTCCTTAAAAGTTGCAGGATGTTCAATAAGAATATCAAGTAGCAAAGGAGCTCTCCTGAACCACCTGAAATAATCCAATCTACATTGTTCATCGATTTTTTTAGTAGTGCAAATTATAGACATAGTGGGAGAGGTAGGATTTATAGGTACATATGTGTGTGTGTACATATATTCGTGTTTGAGAAAGTTAAAGAACAAATAGATGAAGAGGTAGTTTTAATCTATTTTTGACTCTTTTCCTGAATGTTGTATGCAGCCGTCCAATTTATTTTTGCTGGGATATGAAACCTTCAGATATTTTTTCCCCTTTGACACACTAGTGCATTGTTTTTTAAACTCAGCAACTTTAAGATGTTGCTGATTGGGGAATTCTGGAGTTGAAGTCCGCATATATTATGATTGCTGAGGTTGAGAAACACCAAACTAATGTGTCATAGTGAAGAAAACCTTTTATAGGTAGTCCTCAATGTACAACCACAGTTGAGATCAAATTTTCTGTTGTTAAGTGAGACATATGTTAAGTGAGTTTTGCCTCATGGTATTTCTTGCCACAGTTGTTAAGCAAATCATTGCCATTGTTAAGTTAGTCACATAGTTAAGCAAAACTGGCTTCCCCATTGACTTTTCTTGTTAGAAAGCCACAAAAGGGGATCACATGACCTTGCGATATAGCAAACGTCATAAATATGAATCAGTTGTCAAGCAACTGAACTTTGATCATGTGACCAATGATCATAAGTGTGAAAAATGGCCATATCACCTTTTTCATTGTCATTGTAACTTTGACTGATGACTAAATGAACTGTTGAAAGTTGGGGACTACCTGTGTTTGAAATGTTCTCTGTCAACCTTTCTTGTTTCAGTCAACCGAGCTCGCAGACAACAGAAAAAGTTGATGAGTCATAACAGGAGGTAAGTACTCAGAATGTAACAGAGTGCCAAAAATAGTGGGGATTGTGTACCAAATTTGGAGGACTATGTATAAGAGAAGATTGTGGATTCTACAATATAGGCCTGGCAAAAGGGTAGCAGGAGAGACTAGTCAAGAAAAATGAAGGAATGGCTTTGTATTAACTTTAGAGATAAAGAGTGAGTATCTGGTTGTTAAATTCCAGATTTTTTATAGACTTGAAATCCTAAGGCATAAGTGCTTAAACTGTACAGTATCTGGTTTCTGAAAATTTGGCATGCAGAAAAAAAACCCAGAAGTGTTAGTAGATTAAAATTTTTAGCCTGGCAGAAGAAGGAAATTATTAAATACATGCCCAGATATGCTGTCTCAATTAAATTAAATTAAGACTCTCAATTTAAATTACATTAAATTCAGTCCTTGGCATGTTCATCCCTTCTTTTTTGGAATGTCATGCTTTTAGCATGGTACTCAAGGTCAAGTCAAATCCTCAACCCAGAATAAGATATGGATCTCTGCCCCAGATGAGTCTTCCCTATATCTTGTGGCCTCCAGTTTTCTGAAGGAACAATTGCCAGAAATAGTTCTTATTTGATAATATGTCCAGCCCATTTACAAAAATTAGTCAATAATTATTGATGGAGATTCCTTAATTTTATAAATTCCATTGATATAGGAAGATAATTTTGGATTCTGAATTAAACAGTTTTATGAGCCTGGGGAGAGAGGAGACATTTCCAGGTTGATACTATGTGTTTCTCAACTCCATGCTGCATATGGGGTCCCAATAAGGACCCCAGATATTTTCCTTGATCTTCTCCCCTAATGGCCCAAGTGATAATAGATATAGTGTCCTAGTGGACTATTTTAAGCTTATGAGTGATAACCACAATTGTCCTCCCCAAAAAACTCTGTTGAGCGTCTGATGTCCTTCACATTTGTGCCCTGACAAAGCAACTTATGTTCAATTCAGATCTTGATGCCATATGTGTCTCTCATTTCCAGAAAATATTTTTATGCCAAACGAAACAAAAGATCTATTTCCAATAGGATTATGGTATCTGCAGGAAATGATGATGGTGAGTTAATTAGGACCTTTCTCCATTCATAAAATTCTTCCTTATGATTATGCTAATGTGATTTTTTCCACTATTTAAACTGGCAAAAAAGTATGCTAATGAAAGTTGCTTTTGGAATGCAGCAAAACATTGATGTAGTCTTTACAGATTTAATGCAGGAAAAATTAATGAAAGTAATTGGCAGATCTTCTTGGCTCCAACCAAGAATGATTTACAATGAGAAAATCATCTCCCTAACATGGACTTGGATTGGAGTTGAAAAGAAGGGAAGTTTTGACATATAGCAAAACGTGCTCTGGTTTCACACAACTGTGTTGTGTGACATATAAAATCTTTTGGGACATTAATTTAGCTTTATTCTGAATTAGTGTTGTTCTAAAATGATTAAAGTCCTAGAGACTAAAACACGTGAAGAAAGGTTGCAAGATTGGGTTTAGCTAGTCTAGAGTAAAGAAGGAGACATAATATTCCAGTATTTGAGAGGCTGCCACAAAGAAGAAGGTTCAACTAACTTATTTTCCAAAGCACCAGAAGGCAAGACAAGAAACAATAGATGGAAGCTAATCAAGAAGAGAAGCAACTTCGAACTAAGGAGAAACTTCCTAATAGTGAGGACAATTAATCAGTGGAACCATTTGCCATCACAAGTTATAGGTGCTTCATCACTGGAGATTTTTTTAAAGAAAAGGCTGGACAGCCACCTAGAATGGTATAGGATCTCCTGCTTGAGCAGGGGATTAGAAGACCTCTAAGCCCCCTTCAAGCTCTATTCTGATTGATTGATTGATTGATCAAAGTTTCTCTATTCTGGAACAGTGCTAAACTCATAAGAAACTTGAAACACTCAATTATGGGGAAGGTTGCAAGCTGAAGTGGGAAACAGCTTTCTATTGCACCAAACAGTGGCCCTCTTAAACATGCCAGCTCTATTTATCCATGACCAAAATGACATATTGTGAAGGAAAACTCTTTGGCTACAAACAAGGGTAGGTTCGGAAGGGAATTGTATTGGATGGAACAGAATGAAATGTGAAATTCCCTCTCCCGTCATCTTTGTTGTACTATATGTAAATGGGTGACTCCAAATCTACAAATCTGATTGGCCAAGAAAACTAAGCATTGGGATTTGCGTCATATAGGAACCAATCCAAAGAGCTGCTGGAAAGGCGGCAAATTTTAAGGAAATGCCATAGGCTACGCAGGCAGGCCAGCTGTATAAAGGCTGGCTCGGCTACAGTTCCTCTGTTACTGACTGAGTGTAAATAAAGCCTTTTTGTTGGAACCCGTCTAACCTCGTGTGTTTTCCGAAACAAACACTTGGCGACGAGGATGGGATCGTCTGAACCGCGAAACCCTGCAGCGGTGATAAGAAGCCCAGACGCAGCAGAGATGCCTGGAAACAACGCACCGCCCCACCCTTCAATCCTAACGAAGAGGACTGGAAGTCATATACAGACCGCTTCCAAATGTATCAGGAGAGCAATGAAATGGAGACATTTCAGAGCAACGCAAGCGAGCTGTGTTCCTAACCGCACTGCGGACCAACGGTGTTCAAGATGGCAAAGGCCCTTGCGAACCCCGAGATGTTAAACTAACGTGGCCAGAATTGCAAAAGAATTCCTCAAGCACACTACACGTCCGGTGGTGTCAAAATCTAATAAAGCGACACAAATTTAACCGCAGCAGACCAGAGAGAGGGAGAGACCATGCCGATTTCGTTGCTGCTTTGAGGCAAATAGGGAGTGAGTGTGATTTCCTGAACATTGATGAAGCGATGAGGGATCGGTGGTGTTGGGGCTAAAGACCCCTAATGCACAGAGTAAATTACTCAACAACCCCAACATCACCGTAACAGAAGCCATCGTGGAAGCCACGGCCGCCGAAGCCGCGAAGAAATTGGTGGTCACAATGAAGAAGATGAACACACAACAGCGAAGAAACAACCCCAGCCAAAGACAGAAAGCAGCCTACCACCACTTCCCACTATGAAGAGTCGGGAGAGGCAATCGAGTCGAGCGAGAAGACGACGAGATCACCGTTTATTCGCGAACAAAAAAAGCGCGAAAAGAAGGAATTGGCGGGAATGCGCTGGCTGCGGAGGAAACCATGCCCGAGCCGAACTGCAGATTTCTCGACGCTATCTGCAGGCATTGCAAGAAACGAGGGCATCATCGAAAAGGTCTGCAGAAACAAGAAAAGCTATAGCCATACGAGACGCGCGAAATTCCCCAATACAAGCTGAGCCTAAACGAGCTGAGAGAAAGTGCAGCACAAGAGAAGCGAGCCAATCAACACCAAACTGTCACTATTAGAGAGCGCTCAGACGGAAAGTGGGAAGAAGGTTAAAGTTACTGTAAAATCGAAGGGAAGCCCTGCAAGATGGAAGTGGACTCGGGGTCCCTTCCTTTCTATGGTATCATGGAACACAATAAAACAGCTAGTCCCAGACATCAAACTGAGAATTACAAAAGCAACCTCTAATCCTCAAAGACTAATAGGGAAAACCGAATCCCTGTAGTCGGCATGGGACATTTTCGGGTCGCCTATAAACAACACATCAAAATGCTGCCGCTGACTATAGTCGACCAAACAGATCGAGCCTCCTGGCATCGCAATGGTTCATGCCATTGGGCATCGGGATGACCGGGATCGATCGAGTGACTACAACCGGCTGGGAAGATGACTCATCCGTGAATTCCAGGTGTTTTTTGACGGCTCACTTGCAAAGTATCGGGGAAATCCCATTTCTTTAGGTAGACCCCAAATAGCCCCACAAAGAATAAAAGCCAGGCGAGTTCCCTTTGCACTAAAAGGCAAAGATAGAGGAACAGCTAGACAAACTAATAGCCCAGGGGGTGCTAGAACCTGTGGACCATGCCAAGTGGGAAACGCCTATTGTCCACCCATAAAACCTGACGGGTCCATTAGAATCTGTGGTGACTATAAGGCTACCCGAACCACGCTTTACAACCAAGCGCATACCCGGTGCCAGTAGTCCAGCATTGCTTCACTCTCTGGGAAAGGGCAAAGTTTTTGCTAAACTCGACTTGGCCAAAGCCTATCAACAACTCCCAGTGGACCCAGAAACAGCAGAAGCACAGACTATTGTCACCCATAAGGGCGCATTCAAATGTCACGACTCCATTTGGAGTAGCGTGGCCCAGGCGTTTTCCAGAGTTTGATGGAACGCCTCCTAAATGGCATACAAGGAGTCGTTCCCTATTTCGACGACGTCCTATGCTCAGCAGAAGACGAAACTCAATTAAGAAACAGACTCAAAGAAGTATTAACAAAAATTTAGGAAATCTGGCCTCAAGGTAAAAGAGAAAAGTGCTGCCTAATAAAGAATAGCGTCGAATTCCGGGCTATTCAATTGACGGAGAGGGTATCCACCCACAGACAAAAAGTTAAAGCCAATCAGAGAGCACCTGAACCAAGAAACAAAACCGAACTACAGCATTTTTAGGACTAATTAATTTCTATAATGGTGTTCCTGCCAAACAAGGCCACTGTAGCAGAACCGTTGCAACTGTCTGTTAGACAAGAAGGCAAATTGACTTGGGGGTTACAAAGAAAAGAAAGCCTTCCAAAATATTAAAAGCTTGCTAACATCAACAACGTTCTCATCACATTTAGCAACAACACTGCCATTAAGAGTGACCTGCGACGCCTCACCATACGAGTAGGTGCCATCCTGAGCCACCACTCCTGATGGCAGAGAAGCACCCGTCGCATATTATTCTAGGACTTTATCCAAAACCGAGCGAATTACAGCCAACTGGAGAGGAGGACCCCTAGCAATAGTCGCTGGAGTAAAATGCTTCCACAAGTACTTATACGGGCGGACTTTTCAAATCATAACGGATCACAAACCGTTATTGGGGATTTTGGCGGGAAACAAGCCAACGCCTAATATACTGTCCCAAGAATGACTAGATGGTCAGAGTTCCCTAGCAGCCTATTCCTACACTCTGACACATCGCCCAGGGAAACAAATTTCCCATGCGGACGCTTTGAGCAGAGCACCCTTACCAGCAACTGATGAAGACCCGGCACCAGCAATGACAACACTACAAATTGAGACTTGCCCCGATCTACCCATTTCAGCTTATGATGTCGCCAGAGCACCGCGAAGACTCATTGACTGCCCGCGTTCTTAGCTGGGTAGGTAAAGGCTGGCCGGAGAAACCAAAAAACTGAAAGCTTTAAACCTTTCCGGTCCAGACAGACTGAACTTTCGATTCAAAAGGGGTGTTTGTTGTGGGTGATCGGGTGGTCATTCCAAACAAATTACAACCCAGGGTACTTAGGTTGTTTACATGAAGGGACCCGGGAATAGTTAAGATGAAAAGCCTTGCCAGAAGTTATGTGTGTTGGCCCGGTATTGATAAGGACATAGAGTATTGGGTAAGCTCGTGCAACAAATGCCAGGGAATTAGACCGTCCCCACCAAAAGCACCCGTTAAGGACTGGGAAACCCCTCGGGGACCTTGTCAAGAATTCACATTGACTTCGCGGGTCCTACCAAGGGACATACCTTTCTGATTGTCGTTGATGCCTACTCTAATTGGCTTGAAGTAAAAGTTACGCCATCAACGACAACAGAAACTGTAATTAAAAAACTGGACAACCTTTTTGCCACCCATGGTCTACCGGACGTTCTTGTCTCCGATAATGGGCCACAGCTAACCAGCATACAATTTGAGCAATACTAGCCTCCCTAGGCATAAGGCATGCCTAACATGTGCCGGCCCACCCGGCTGCGAATGGCAGGGCTGAGAGAATGGTCCGGTTTACTAAGGAAGGTTTAGAAAGAATGGACGCCGGAGATGTCCAACAGAAAGTAAACCGTTTGCTCACACTCCAGCACATAAGCCCAGTACCATAACCAATAAGTCCCCAGCAGAATTACTATATGGGGCGTAAGTTAAGATCACACCTTGATAGGTTACATCCAAATTTTACTCCAGAAAACCCCCTGACTCCTCTACTAGGTTTAGACCAATTCGAAATAGGCGATTTGGTATACGTAAAAATTTCACAGGGAACCGTTATGGCTACCAGGACAGATTACTCAAATCACAGGCCCCAAATCCTACCGTTTACAGTAGAGGATGGCAGGGAATGGAAGCAGCACATAGACCAGCTTCGTCCCGAATTATAGAAAAGAACCACAGACATACAACCGTTCGCCGACAAAACTGACGAATTGCAAACCAAGGTGGGGGGGGAAAGGCGAGAAGTAATAAAGAACCTTTTAAAACCAAAGCCAATGAAACATATAATCAAAAAGAGCAAATAAAAGACTCACTGTTTTGGAGAGACTTGCGTGAAGAGCCCATCGGAAGGGGCCAGCCAGGCCAGCTCGACCTGCCCGGAGGAAACGGGAGGGAGCGGCAAAACGCCGGCCTAAGCAACTCAGGCGGCGGTAAAATGGCTGACTCACCCTTCCAGACGGTTCCAGGAGAAGGATGGAAGCACAGCAGCCCCTCCGAACCGGTCGAAGTCTTCGCTAAGAATGAACTGCGCAAGTCCAGTCGAGTCCAGAAAAAGCCTCACCTACCTGCGAGACTACGTCACCACGTAGGACTGAACTAAGAGGGGTGGGGTGTTCTATATGTAATGGGTGACTCCAAATCTACAAATCTGATTGGCCAAGAAAACTAAGCATTGGATTGGTTCACTAGGAACCAATCCAGAAGCTGCTGGAAGGCGGCAAATTTAAGGAAATGCCTCGGCTCAGCCAAATGTTCCTGTTACTGACTGAAGTGTAAATAAAGCCTTTGTTGTTGGAACCCGGTCTACCTCGTGTGTTTTCCGAACAAAACATTTGTATTCCTGTGTGTGTGTTTGTGCACATGTGCATGTGTGCACACAAGCTATATTTCCACATATTGTAGTAGTTTTCTTGATGCCAGATTAAAAATTTGAAACTGAGGCAATTTTGCAATCAAGCTACCCAGGCCTTTGCTGTTGAAGCTCGGGGTAGTCTTACCGCAGACTCCTCCTGACTGTATAGCTGCTTTGACTGCTTTCTTTTCCTTGAAAGGAAAGCAAGGAGAAATAGCTTTATAGTAGGCCCTCTGGGGCAGAAAATGAGTCCCGGGGCCTGGGAGAATTGTTCTGTTTCCCTTAGTTCCCCTATTACCTAATCCCCTGAAGCAATCACTTCATACAATCAGAGAACTGACAGCAGACACATGTGGGTTTTCAACTGCCAAGTATTGGCCCAAAATAGGTTCCCCCCACTTTGCCTCTTTCCTCCCTCTTTGCTTCATGCACAAACAGGACACCTGTTCCTCCTGCTGAGTTAGAATAGGGCAGGGGTAGGATTCAAATTTTTAAACAACTGGTTCTGTGGGCGTGGCTTAAGTGGTGGGTGTGTTGGTCATGTGACTGGGTGGACATGCCTTGGTGGTCATGTTATTGGCTGGGTGTGGCCAACTCAATATCACTCACATTAAGGTATGCATCTCCTCCCCTAGCCTCTCATGCTGCAACAGTCGTAAGTGTGAAAAATGGTCATAAGTCACTTTTTTTGGTGCCATTGTAACTTTGAATGGTCACTCCATTCAAACAAAGTACCAGCAAAGGAGGGAAAAAACTCCAGAGATATTCCCGAGACAGGAAGTCTCGTTCTGCCAAGAATGTAATAACGGTTAACGGAGAGGCAGTTTTTGTAAGCAACACCAGAATGTTTCCTTCCTGCCTTCCTTACAGGATTAGGCCAGTAATTTCTTCTGAACAACCAGTTCTCCAGACTGCTTAGAATCTTAACAACCAGTTCTAGCAAATAGGTGTGAACTGGTAGAATCCCATCCCTGGAATAGGGACTGGAAGTGCAGCCAGTAATTCTTCAACCTAGTATAATTTTCTGCCATTACATGTCATGTAGAACAGAACAGAACATAATACTTTATTTGGCCAAGTGTGGAATTTGTCTCCAGTACAGAAGCTCTCAATAAATATGCAAAGTAATTGAATAACAGCAGCAGCAACAACAGTTGTCAATAAGAAAGAGAAAAAACTCTGGATAGTGGATGTGGCAGTTCCTGGAGGCAGCAGAATAGAAGAGGAAAAACTGGAGAAGATAACAAAATATAAAGACCTACAAATTGAAATAGAATGACTATGGCAAAGAGAAGCAAGGGTAGTACCAATGGTACCCACCTTGGGTGCAGTCTCAAAACAACTGGAGCACCACCTTAGCTATTGACAAATTTGCCATCAGTCAGTTGCAGAAGGCAGCTTTAGTTGGAACAACTTCCATCCTGCAATGGTATCTGTAACACCATCAAGCATCCAGATTTGCCTATTCCAGGTCCTTGGTAAGGATTTGATAGGTAGACAGAAGTGCCAAACCCAGTCTGAATATCTGGCTGGCTGACTGATGATCAATAATAATAACAATAATACAATATTTGATTGCTGCTGGGTTTGAAAGCACCCTGCATCAACAGCTACATCATGAATGAGGCAGCCTTGCAGCAGGAACATTTATTATTCTGGAGGCAAGCTGTCCCACTGATTAATTGTTCTGACTCTCAGGAAATTTATCCTTAGTTCTAGGTTATATCTTTCTTTAATGATGATCTTCTACTCATTACTTCTTGTCCTGCCCCCAAATGCTTTGGAGGATAGGTTGCTACCCTCTTCTTTGTGAGGGTAATATAATAAGGGCAATGCCTATGTATAAGTTCTGGAACATTCTCTTGACAAAACCAGAATATTTTTCTCATGAGAAGAAGTGTTTTCTATGAATATTTGGTCAGATTCTTGAAACTGCTGCAGTGGCAAGTGGGATTGATATAGTGTGAAGCAAGTGCCAGACTTGTAGCATCTTGAAAGATTACAAATTTCTTAATGGCAAAAGAAGGTACATTTTCAAATGCACCTTCTATCTTTATTTGGCTTTAAAAAATTCTCCTCTGGAAGAGATATTTTGATGCAATGTGCTTCTTGTCTCTTAAGTCATAGAGCAAGTTGATGCCTATGAAAACATGCCGCTAGAAATGTGTGCACAACGTGGCCAAAGGTTACTGCAGAAAGTAAAAATCTTGCCCGATACCCTCAAGATGGAAGGTAGGTACATATAGGCAGAGCATAGAATTAGGTGCTGTGTGTGCAATTTGTAACAGGGGAAGTGCCAATAATAAAAAAGGTGTAAAAAGCAAAGACTGATTATGACTGGAGTAATGTTATAGTAATAGCAAATAATATTATACAATCAGGTAAGGTACCATTACAAATGTTGTGTTTTCTCTCACCCCCTCTCTTTTTCTTTTTACGAACGTTTAAACCCTTGATTTGGGATGGGGTTGGGGCGACTGGGTAGAGCTGAGCATTTACTGGCCAGATGCCCTTCCTTTCATCTATGTAGAGTTTGCAGTAGATATTTTCTCTTTGCACCCTAAGAGACATCACATTTTATCTACATCCTATGAATTGTTTTTAAAGATCTGGCTTTGAGTAGTTAGTAGTTTAATTTTGGTTTAATTTCTGAGAGTGTGAAGCCAATGATACAAAGCACAGGATGGGAATCTCTGGCTGAAGAGTTCTGAAAAGGTAAACATTTTCAGATATGAGGTTAATGCAGCGCAATCCCCAAAATAGTTTCATAACTCTTACTGCATGAACTGCATCAAGGGCCTGCATGAACAAGACTGTAATTTATGGCGTTTAGACATGTTCTAAATGTTCCTAGGTATTTATTTATAACTTTTCCTGTTATTGTAAAGCAACATTATAGTCACAGTCACCTGTGACTACTAAGGCTTCCTTAAATGAAGGCAGGATGCAAAAAAAAACAAAAAACAAAACAAAACACCAAGCACAGGAAATGGGTAAAGCTGTTTAAAGACTGAACAAAAGAGGCCCCTCCACCTTTCAGCGTGGGGCACCATTTTGTGGATCCTTCTCCTCCTCTTTTTCTTTCTCCTTCTCCATCTCCATCTCTTCTTCCAGATTCTGCAACTTCACAAGGTTAAAACCCTCTTATAATTACTAGCAGCCATAGTAAGTATGGTAGTAGCACAGAATATCTTCATGCCTTGTGCCACTAGTAGCATTAATAGCATGCTTTGTGCAACAAACTGATTCAGCTAGGCAACTTTTTGACATAAGCAACACAGATGAAGGTAGAGGAAGTAAATAACTTTAACTCTTCCTCTTTTTGCATGATTAGACAAAGTTATTTCACTATGAGTGATCTACAACATCTTCTGTTCATGCACTCATAGAAAATCGTTCTTTGAAATGAAAGCACGTTTAACAAAGTAAACTTTTTTTACTTTACTTCAAAGTGGTATAAACCAAGAAGCAAAACAAAAAACAAAAACCAGGTAAAATCAGATGTGATCACATGATGGATGACTTGCTTAACAATTGCACACTTAATAATGAACTTTCCAGTCCCTATTGTGGTCACAAATCAAGGACTACCTGTAGTATCATGCAGTATCTTTTTAATGTAGGAGGCCAGTGCCTTAAAAAGAGCATTCTCAATCTTAGCAGTCATAATGCACTATATTATTTAATTAATCAATTAGTGTGACTGCTTATCATGAACAGAACCAAATACCATCATAAATACACAAATAATAAAAATATTTGTGACTGACAAATGTTCCAGACAACACTTCCACTTGTGGCTTTGCTCCTTGCTTTGTACAAGCCTCATGGGTGTTCCCTTGCAAGTTGCTTGAGACTATCCAGTTGCTTGACACTTGAAGTCTGAGAAGCCATGCCTTATGTCAATCAATCAGAATATAGCTGGAAGGGACCTTGGAAGTCTTCTAGTCCAGCCCCTTGCTCAAGCAAGAGATCCTATATCATTTCAGACAAGTAGCTGTCCAGTCTCTTTTTAAAACCTCTAGGGATGAAGCACCCAACTTGTTCTTACTGTCAGGAAGTTTCTCCTTAATTTCAGGTTGCCTAGCTGAATCAGCTTGTTGCACAAAGCATGCTATTAACACTACTGGTGGCACAAGGCATGAAGATATTCTATCCTACTGCCACACTTGCTAAGGCTGTTAGGGTTCTTTCCTTTATAAGTTTCCATCCGTTGTTTTTTGTCCTGCCCTCTGGTGCTTTGGAAAATAAGTTGACTTCCTCCTCTTTGTGATAGCCCCTCAAATTTTGGAATACTGCTATCATGTCCCCTCTAGTTCTTCTTTTCTCTAGATTAGCCAAATCCTAATCCTGCAATCGTTCTTCAAACATTTTGGTCTCCAGGTCTTCAATCAATATTTGTTCTTTGCACTTTTTCTAAAGTCTCAACATTTTTTTTTTTGTAATGTGGTGATGAAAACTGGGTGCAGTATTCCAGGTGTGTGTCGAGCCCAAAATTGACATTTGTATATAAGCCTCTTTCTCCCAATGTGACCTTACTAAGGCTTTATAAATGATACTAATACTAATGGTGATTTTGATTATCTGATGTCAATCAGATAATTTTCTGATCATTTTCTGATCTCAGTCAAAAAAGGTTAGTCTAAGAATTGACCATTATTAATTGAACATAACCATTTCTCCCTTTTCTTTCCATCAGATGAAGAAGTATATGAATGCCCTGATAGTGAAACTGAGCTGAAATCAGGTGGTAAAATGGGTCAAGTGTGTGTGGGGGGGAGAAAATGATAGCACGAGTTAGCTCTCAAGCCATAGATATAGGGTGACCAACAAATGTATCACACTCAACTGAGAGCTTAATCTCTTAACTGAAAAAAATTAACCTCTTGAGATATATAGGATTGGATGTGGGGTGGGTTATGGGTAAAACCAGAAAACAAAGGAAACCGCAGCTCTTTACCAAGCTTTAAATTGGGCAAGTGGTAGCATCATAGTAGAATGTGGAAGAGGAAAATAATAGTGAAAGTGAGAAAAAAGTGGGTGGGGCAGCCACTTCTGGGTTGCTGTTGTGTGACTCAGGGACAAATTGCTCAATTTTGCTGCCTTTACAAAGTCTGCACAGTGCTGTGGAACTTCCAAACCTGCAGAAAGCTTCTGCAACACTTGAGGTCTGCATTAAGGCAGCAAAATGGAACCCTCTGCTCCATGGCTGCCATCTTGTCCCACTGCCCCAACATGAAGTCTGGGAATTGTCAAAATGAAAGAAAAGTTGGTTGGACAGGATAAGAGTAATCCCTCCT
Organism: Laticauda laticaudata; assembly: GCA_004320025.1. Classification (NCBI taxonomy): domain Eukaryota; kingdom Metazoa; phylum Chordata; class Lepidosauria; order Squamata; family Elapidae; genus Laticauda; species Laticauda laticaudata. Next base: position 27,479 of record BHFT01025198.1, on the reverse strand, counting down.
TGCACAGTTAATCAATTATAAAGCTTGTTTGAAGTTATATAACCAATCCTAGTTGACACTAAGAAACATTTTATTATCAGGAGATAGTCTCCAAATATCCTTCAGGATATTATCTTTTCAATTTAGGAATGTTAAAAACTTACAACCCTAGGATAAAATTTTTCCCACATTCCAGTCTGTCATGAAGTCTGAACATCATTTTAAAACAGAAAATAAGTCAAATTAAAATACAAAGCATCTATGTTACTTTAAGTTACAAAAACTACGACATGTGCCCCTCAAAATGTATGTCATGTGCCCCTCAGGAGACAGGCAGCATAATGTTGCAGCGTCCCTGTGGTCAATCATAAGGGCAAATAACCACAGGTTGGTGCAGTGGCCATAACTTTGAAATGGGATCATAATGTAGTTTGGGTGGTGGTGGTTTGTCCTCAGTTTGGTAGGTGACCCATCATATCACAAGGACTACTTGTAATATTTTTAATCTTGTTTGGTTTTGCTTTAGATGATGAAAACTATGAAAATACTCAAGAAGAAGTGAAACCAGGAGATGTAGTTCCGAATGGTAAACCAATTTCTCTTACAAGTTTTGCTTTCTTAATGTAAGTTCTCATCAGATTGCTTTATTGATTTCCCACATTTTGTGAAGGAAACTGATGAACTTCTCAGGGCAAGTGCAGAAAAGTTTTGAAGAATTCAAGACACTGGTCATGACCGTGGGGTGCAGATGTCCTGCTTGGTTTGCTTGACCATCTTGTACAGATGCCACCTGAACCTTCATTCTTCAACAGCTCTTTGAATGAGTAATGTTATCTGGGAAGTAGCAGAACTTTATTGGATTTGTGGGCAGAGACCTATAATTTTTAAAAATAGATGAAAAACAAATACTATTTGTATTATACTAGGAGAATGTTAAACATTCATTTTTGTGTGTATGAGAGGGGAGAATTCTGAATTTTGTACAGGTAGCCCTCGATGTACAATCACTTGTTCAGTGATCACTCAAGGTTGAAATGGCACTGAAAAAATGACTTACAACTTTGACATCCCCACAGTCATACAATCAAAATTTGGGCGCTTAGCAACTAGCATGTATTTATAATGGTTGCAGTGATTCTACATCATGTGATCACCATTTGTGACCATCCCAACTGGCTTACGACAAGCAAAATCAGTGGTGGGAAGACAGAATTTGTGCAAAAATCACATGATTCACTTAACAACTGCAGGGATTCACTTAACAATTGGGGCCAAAAATGTAAAATTAGATACAATCTGTTGTCCCCAGTTCGGGTCTGAGCCTGATTGTTCTGTATTCTGTACAGTGGTAGATTTGTCTTCTGTACAGATGCAGATAGATAAACTCCACAAAATATCTATAACAAAGTACTTTTATTGGTTCATCAGGTATCCTCATAACTCACATTTGTGACAAAGTTCTTCTTTAATGTTCAATCCTTTGCATATCTGTCTTGTAGGTAAAAAGATGGTTATCGGCTATCCTTTTTCTCTCATCTCGTAGCGGTAGAAATAGAACAGTTACCACGAGTCCATGAATTCAGCCAAGAGAGGAAACCTCCCCCCACCCCTTGAGGCTCAATTTAGTGACCAATCAGGATTACAGATGTGGTCATGTGATATGGACTACATTTCCCAGGATACCTTAACTACATTTACCATGATGCATTCCCTTAAGGGGACAGCTCACAATTGCTACCTAACTATCCAATTCCCATGCACTGGCTGGACAGCACACTCCCTGCCTGGAATTGTAAATTCCACTATTAAAAGAAGAGAAAAAAAAACTATAAACTAAGATAAGCAGTAGACAGAATACTAAATGAATAGCAGGTAACTATATAACTAAGATAAACAGTTAGCTATGTAACTAAGAAGAACAGTAAACATTAATAAAGCATTAAACAAAGCAAAGCATGCAAAGCTTGAGGTTCAATCTTCAAGTTCAGCCTCCTGGTGCAAGTCTGCTGGTCATCTCTGGTGGCCTTTTAGGGTTTACAGGTACTCTTGGTGGCAATGGTGAATGTTTAGTGGTCACTTGTGGCCATTTAGGGTGTCCTAGCGAAAGTGATCACTGGTGGCCTTTTAGTCTGGAATGGCATTCTTGTTTTCAATGGCGCTAAAGGGCATCGGAAGGCTGTTGGAATGGATGGTGCTAAGGTATTTGTCTGGGATTGGATTGGATGGGATGAGTTAGCTGAGGAGTGTACCTCTGTCTTATGGATAGCCATGAAGGGTCTTTCCCTTGCAGAGTACATAGGGTCTGTGGACAATATATGGTTGCTGTTGTATTGTTTTTCATTGGGAGGGCTAACAGGCACAGGCCCGGGAAGAGTTGCATACTATTGCCTGGTGGGCCACAAGTTATTCAAGAATGGTAAAGGATATAAAGTTGTGGTGACCCTTGGCTATGAAGGTGTCGGACATCTGGAGCCACTGTTCAATTAGCACCTGTGGGAGTTTTCGAACGAACTTGTTTTGCATGTGGTCTTCGTCAAGATAAGTGAGTCCCGGTAACTTGGGATCCCGTTGTGCCACTTTCTGTTGTATGAGTATATTAGAGAGTTCCACGATCAGGTGAGGCTTGCCAATAGGAATTTTAGGAAATCTGTGGAGGCTATCCAGGAGCGTTGATTGTACGTCTGAGGTAGCACCATACAGATTGTCAAGTCTTTGCCATCACAACTGTAGGGCAGCGTCTGGATCATCTAAGTGGGAGACATAAAGTGCCTTTATATCTCTGGCAGACTGCAGCTCTAGCCACGCCATGAAGTGTATAAGTACTTCATTGGATTTCAGGTGTGTAGTCTGAATGGAGTGCATTCTTCCATATGGAGTGAATTCTTCCAACTTTCTTCCATGGGAGATATTCACCACCTGGCTTGTCAGAGAATTTGTATACACCATTAGCAGCCAAATCTAGCTTTCCTGTACTTACTGCCAACTCTCTCCAGTAATCTGCATCATCTGTAGAGTTGGGCTGAGGCATTGACATAGAGAGGTCTTCCCTTGGATTCTCGTAGGGTAGGTTCGAGTTGTATGTCAATGATGGATTGTAGCCTTCCTCCCAGTGCTTACGGAGGATGTCATTCTGCCAATCCAGAGGCGATGTTGGAGCTTCATGCTGCTGTGTAGGCTGGCCACGGTTATCTTGTTGTGCTGTGAGCTTGGGTAGTGTGGAGGTTGTGGCTGGAATGGTACCACCTGTAGATTGAATGTGGCAGTTGTCATCGATTGCATGTCTACTTGTTGAGGAGTTGTCATGATCACTGTTGGGCTAATTTGCTCACCTGGTAGGCCATAAGACATTGGAGTAGGGTTGCTGGTTCTGGGAAGAGAATCTCAGACCTTAGTATGTACAACATCAGTTGGGGAAGGTTTGCTGTTGGTGGGAAGTGAATCTCGTACTTTAGGTCATACATCAGTTGCATAACTGACATGTAGAGTCTGTGGCTTAGATTCATCCCAGTGCTTCCCTGCTTGTGGGAGACTGCTAGGCAATTGAGGCGGTTCCATCTGCTCATTTTGTAGTGAGTGCTGCTCATCCACATAGACTTTGACCCGCATATCTGGGCTCTCTTCTCCCAACTCTTCAAGGTTGAATTGGAGGGAGGTGTCATTGGCCATCTTCCACCATGCTGCGGCCGTGCCGTCTTTCTTGCGTCTTTCTTTCTCTCTTTGCTGTTTGGCTAACTCCAATTGGGCCTGAACTTTGGCCAATTCTGCCTGCTGGTAGGCTTGGGCTTTGGCCATTTCTGCTTGTTGTTTGGCCTGGGCCTTGGCCATTTCTGCTTGTTGAGCTGCTACTGCCGCCTTCTGCCATGCTGCCTCCTCTGTGGCACGTAGCTCTATGTCTGTTACTGCAGCTTCTACTTCATCTTCTGCAGCCCATTCGGCGTACTTGCTGCTTTGGAGACTTTAGATGCGCTGCTACGATGGGAGGATGCTCTGGAAGGATGGTGAGAGCCGGCAGCAGAGAATTGGCATGAGCCACTGGAACCTGCTTGCGATATAGCCGGTTTGGGATGTAAGGAGAAAGATTTCTTAGAGTGGTGGGAAGAAGACACATGTGACCGAGGAGCTATGTCAGATGTGGCCTGCTCCCTTGACGCTACTTCCTGCCAAAGCATGTTGTGGAGCACTGCCTGGACCGTGTCGAGCACTGCCTCGACACGATCTTCGCATTCCTTGTGAAACTCCTCGAAGCATTGGATGTGTTGCAGGAGTTTAGGGTCACCCAGTCTTGACTGGATGGACTTGAGATTGTCTTCGCTGCATCTCCACTGTGCAAGAAGGGCATCTAGATCAACTAGCAATATGTGGAGTTTTTTGGGGGGCAGCTTGTGTTTTGGGGCATCACAGATCTTCTCAAGCTCCACCCATGAGTCTGTGTAGTGGTGATATTGCTTCTCCCAATCGTTCCTCAAGTGTTTTTCCATGAGTTTGGTAAGCTTCTTACTCTTTATGAGGTTGTAGGCTTTCAGAGGTATCCCCGCTTCCATAGAGATTTGGACATCTGAAACTAGGTTTCAGGAACCAGGTTCCATGTATAGATCAAGGATGGGTGGAAAGATCAAATCCTCTAGTACTTCAGGAACATCATGGCTGAAGCAGTTGCCATGTTTCAAATTGGTAAAAGGTGACTTTTGGAAAATTTAGTGATTTTCTGTGCAGTTCCCTTTTTTGTACTAGAGTGCACTGCAAGCAGGTAGTAGAAAGTAGAATTGCTCCTGGATTTAATACTTGAGCACGTAGGTGGAGCTGCAGAGTCTGGGTGATGCTAGCACAGCACACAGTATGCCTGTTTCTAGGGTGTGTTGTGTGCTTGATACACAAGGAGGCACTAGAGGTTGCGTAGCGAAGTCTGAAGACTTGAGGGCTAAACGCAGAAATATGCCTGTTAGTGTGGCTTGCTCCACAAGGTGGCAGTAGAGGGTTGAGTTGCGAAGACTGAAGACTTGAGGGCTAAATGCAGAAATATGCCTGTTAGTGTCACTTACTCCACAAGGTGGCAGTAGAAGGTCTGGAAGAAGCTGTTTCAACACCCATGTTAGGTTGCAGTTAATCTTGGAACCTTGAATTAAATTGATTAAATTGTTCACAATAATTGCAAAAAGGGATTGTCATTGGCTAAACATGTATTGGAAAAATCTGGAAAAATTCTTCTTGAGGCCCACATGTAGCTGTGGGCTGTTTTGCCTAGGTCTCATTTCCTTGTTGAAGAGAAAAAGAGGGGGGGAATTCCTTGCCCAACATCCAAGGGGCCTTTTAAAATTTATGTTGCACAGATAAAGAGAAAAAGAAGATCAGATTCCTTTGCTTGGGAGGAGAAAGGAAGTCACTGTAGGTTTTTTAAGCCAAAGGAAACACTTTCTGCATTTTTGTATAGAGCTTTGAGACAAAAGGGGCTACCTCATGGCAGGCCGTTTCTATGGTGACAAGGTATTTTAATTACTAGCATCTGGTAACCACTGTTGGATGGAATGGGTCATGAAAATACAGGCTTTTCTCAAAAGGAAGGAGAAAACAAGAAGCCAAACTCTTTTATCTGCTGTAAATGCATTTAGTTTCTAGCTTTTAGCCCACAAAAGGAGTTGGTAACTGTAGGAATTCAAAGACAAATGGAATGCTTGGTCCTTCTCCCTGCTTTTAGATGTGCTCCTCTTGAGATAACAGCAGTGTAACATGAGACTGAGCACGTCTTTTGCTGAAGAGAGGAGGGGGAGGAATTTAGTCCTTCCTGCCTTGATACGAAGACAAAGGAATCCAGCATCAGTAAAGGAAGAGAAAAAAAAGGATCGATGGAGACAAAAGTTGATTGTCTTTGAGAACCAGAGCATAGAATATTGGAAAGTCTCTTGCGTAAAAGGGGAAGGGGGGGATTCTTGCCCCTCCCTGCAATTCAAACTGAGGCACAGAGCTTAGCATTCCACTTTCACTCCTGGCTTCAACATTACTTTGCTTTATCACAAATCCAAATTAACTGTCTTTATACTGATTGGCTTCAGGACTTCAAATTAATCATTTTTTTACTGTTCTGTATTCTGTACAGTGGTAGATTTGTCTTCTGTACAGATGCAGATAGATAAACTCCACAAAATATCCATAACAAAGTACCTTTATTGGTTCATCAGGTATTCTCATGACTCACATTTGTGATGAAGTTCTTCTTTAATGACTAATCCTTTGCATAGCTATCTTGTAGGTAAAAAGATGGTTATCTGTTATTCTTTTTCTCTCATCTCATAGCGGTAGAAATAGAACAGTTACCACGAGTCCATGTGTTCAGTCAAGAGAGGAAACCTCCCCCCACCCCTCGAGGCTCAATTAAGTGACCAATTAGGATTACAGATGTGGTCATGTGATATGGACTACATTTCTCAAGATACCTTAACTACATTTACCATGATGCATTCCCTTAAGGGGACAGCTCACAACTGCTACCTAACTATCCAATTCCCATACACTGGCTGAACAGCACACTGATGCCAAAGCCATTGAAGAACACCAGACATGAGGTGCAGGTTTTGCTTCCTTTTATTGAAATGATTCCACAAAAGGTGTTCAAAAGGTGTCCCTGCCAGCAAAATGCTAGAACAAAGGATTAAGAAAGCTTTATACAATTTCACTAAAGCAGAAGGCGATATATATTTAAACAAATAATCTAATAAATTTTTAGTAGTGGTCTAACAATTGTCTTATTGGCCTGTAACTGTCCCTATTCCTAAGTCTTGGCTGATGAATGCTGCAGGAGTCATCTAATGCACATTGTATTTGCTCCAGGCCATCCCTATTTCATATTTCTAACTCTTTGTTACTTTTATCAGCTTTCTAAGCACCCCGAATTGTTACCAGCTTTAAACATGCATATTCCCTGTGAATAAGCATTCTTTGTTCATGCCAGGCAGACTCCAAATTACAGGCTTCCCTTGTCTCCTTGCAAGTGATGCTGTAACCTTGCTTTGATTTAGTAGAGAGCCCATCACTCCACTTAACATCCATCTTGGTTATCAACCAAAATTCTGGACCCAATTATAGTCATAAGTCAAGGATACCTGTACAACAAACTCTCTCCGATGTTTATCTACAACACCAAAGCACTGAAAATCACAGGCCAGTTATTCAATAGGTACAGACGGAGATAAAATTCACAATACCAGTTTTTTAATCTCTTACTCCTTCTATATGCCTTCAGCCCATTTATCTGAAAGTCTAAACAGAACAAGCCAGACAGTGGAGTAAGGAGGCTACCCTGCACTTGGAACAATGCTGAGATAAAGGAATGGATTAAGGTTCACAGATTGGAAAACCCTGACCTGAAAAAATGGATTAATAATAGAGGTCTATTAGTGGACACTGGAATTGGGTGAACTAATAGGAGGCAAACTGAAACCCCACCAAAAATTGAGAGCATGTATTAAGAAAAGATTGCATTTGGGGAGATGGATAAAGATGCTATATTTAAACTTTTCAAAGGATGCTCAGGGAAAGGAAGAGGGCATATCTGCATCTACCAATTCATCTGACACTATGGGTAGTCCTTGACTTACAACCACAATTGAGCCCAAAAGTTCTGTTGCAAAGCAAGACATTTGTTAAGTGAATTTTGCTCCATTTTATGACCTTTATTTCCACAATAACTAAATGAATCACTACAGTTAAGTTAACAAAGGTAAATATGTGAATATGACTTTCCCATTGACTTTGCTTATCAGAAACTGAAGACCTATACTCTGAACTGTCTATTCTGAACTGAACAAATGACCAACCAACATCTTAAGAAATCCACTTGCACTCATCCAAACTTAGATACATCTGCATGCCTTATGTCCAGATCTTGCTGTCTCTACTATTGGCACTTCTAGTTGAGTCTACCCCATGCATGGTAACTTCCAGATCTACTGACTTCAACTCACAGAATTCCTAAAATGGACCATGCGTACAGTAGATCACTGAACAAATCAACCTAGAGTTCTCACTTGAACAAATATCTAAACTCACATTAGGCACAAAAAGCAAAGATCTAGCTTTCTAAAGAAGTATAATGCTAGGAAAAGTGGAAGGAAAGAGATGAGGATTAACATCAGCATGGAAGATCTGAAATAATAGATTGGAGACAGATTTGTCCAAGAGAAAATCTATCTATGTGGTCAATAAGATTTGACACCAACTTGATGGCATATAATAATCAAACAATTTTAGAGATAACATTTCACAATTGTTCTTTGCTACTGAGTTTCCAGTACCATCCACCTATCTTTGAATATGAGAAAAGCACCAGGATGAAATTTTCTTTTCTTATCAACCCTATCCTGTCAAATCTCTGAGAGAGTAATTGGCTTGATTCCCCTCCAAAGAAATAGGTAACACAATCTAATAGAACTTACATGCCTTGAGATTACTGTTAGATAGTATTGGAACAAGGAGAGGGGGAATAATATTTTAACATCAGTCAACTAAAGATGCCTTATGCATGACTCATTCATGGACAGTGGGTAAGATGAAAACCTCATCACAGTGGTCCACAGCTCGTCAAGATCTCAGAAAGATCTTCTTCCACAGATATGTTTCACATACAGTATGCAAAGCATGTGGATTAGCAATGACAATCATCCTTTACTTCCTCTTTTTTAATGACAGATGTTCTTCTATCATAGATGTGCTCATTTACGAAAATAACAAGGACAAGGTGAAGTTTGATCTTTACAATGGAAACTCAGGTATTGAAAAGTATATGGGGGTCTTGATAAAATGAGGAAGGCAGGTGTCATGATAAGATACAGCAAGCATATTCTTAATTATTGCTTTCTTATGTCCCATAGCTGATTCATGGTACTCCAACAAAACCGAGCAGGTCCTTGAAAATGTGACCCAAGACCAAGACCCCATTGCTGAAGGTAGTATCTGGATTTGATATGGAAGTTAAAAGGAAAAGCATAATGCTAATATAGATCAGGGTTTCTAGAACTTGTCAATTTTAAGGTGTGGAGAATTTGATCCCCCAAATTCTCAAATTAATATGCTGACTGGGAAATTCTGGAGTTGAAATCCATAAATCTTAATGTTGCCAAAGTTGAGAAATACTAATATAAAGGAAAGCCAACTGGGTTTTTAAACTAGTGTTCTTCATATATTGAAATGTATTTTTGCACATATCCAGGTATTTTAGCTGGGGTAATGTGAAGTGTACTGTACTGCAACTCCATGTTAGTTAGGAACAGCTAGAAGTAAATCTAAAGTGGGTTTTATTTATGAAAAGGCAACTAGACTATTTTTTTGAGTAAAAAGAAGACACACAATCTTTCTATTCTCCCCCCACCACCATCCTGTCAGGGCTTATCATTTTCCATCCCACCAACTCAATTGTCAATAACTGTCCTTCCCTCTCCTACATCATCCAATGCAACTGATCAAGCTTACAGGATAGGAAGTGAAACATCTTCTTTTTCTCAAAAATAATGAACCCAGTTGCCTTTTCAAAAATAAAAACCACTTTTGATAAAATTATGACCTGGATGACTGAGAATCTTCACAGAGAGTTAGAAGTACAGTTACTCTATTTCAAGTAGACACTGTCATATTGTGGATATATTCCCCCCCCCCCCCGGCTTACCATGTT
>BHFT01025198.1:0-17825 GCA_004320025.1 Laticauda laticaudata | reverse complement strand
TTCCCCCCCCCCCCCGGTCTAACATGCTTATTCTTATTCTTTATTCTGATCCAGTTTATTTTTAAATAAAAGTAGTTTAAACAAAGATGTCTGTAGAATTTTGAAATTAACAAATGTATCAACTGTATTGATTTTCAAATTTGTAAAGATACTTTAGCACTAGTTCTCCTTGTTGCAAAACCTTGTGCCAAGGACCTCCAGTTTTCATATCACATTATTGTGGCAGCTGCAGATTTTGAAGCATCCCATTACTACAGGTGAAACTCAAAAAATTAGAATATCGTGCAAAAGTTCATTTATTTCAGTAATGCAACTTAAAAGTGAACCTAAATTATGAGATAGACTCATTACATGCAAAGCAAAGATAGTTCAAGCTGCCATTTGTCATAACTGAGATGATTATGGCTTACAGCTGCATAAAAACTCCAAATCCACAATCTCAGAAAATTAGAATATTGTGAAAAGATTCAATATTCTAGGCTCAAAGTGTCCCACTCTAATCAGCTAATTAAGCCAATAACACCTGCAAAGGGTTCCTGAGCCTTTAAATGCGTCTCTCAGTCTGGTTCAGTAGGAATCACAATCCTACTGGGAAAGACTGCTGACCTGACAGTTGTGCAGAAATCCATCACTGACACTCTCCATAAGGAGGAAAGTCTCAAAAAGTAATTGCAAAAGAAGTTGGATGTTCCTCAAAGTGCTGTATCAAAAAGCACATTATAGAAAGTTTATGTGGAAGGGAAAAGTGTGGAAGAAAAAGTGCACAAGCAGCAGGGATGACCGCAGCCTGGAGGATTGTCAGGAAAAAGCCCATTCAAAAGTGTTGGGGATTTCACAACAGTGGACTGAGGCTGGAGTCAGTGCATCAAGAGCCACCACACACAGATGATCCTGGACAGGGGCTTCAAATGTTGTATTCCTCTTGTCAAGCCGCTCCCTGAACAACAAAACAACATAAAGAAGCGTCCTTACCTGGGCTAAGGAAGACCAGAACTGGTCTGTTGCTCAGTGGGGTCCAAAATCCTCTTTTCTGATGAGAGCAACTTTTGGATCTCATTTGGAAACCAAATGAGTCAGGAGGAAGAATGGGAGAGGCACAACTGCAAAATGCTTGAAGTCCAGTGTGATATTTCCACAGTCTGTGTTGATTTGGGGAGCCATGTCATCTGCTGGTGTTGGTCCACTGTGCTTCATTAAGACCAGAGTCAACGCAGCTGTCTACCAGGAGATTTTGGAGCACTTCATGCTTCCTTCCACAGATGAGCTTTTAGGTGATGCTTGACTTCATTTCCAGCAGGACTTGGCACCTGCCACACTGCCAAAAGCACCATAAACCTGGTTCAATGACCTATGGGATTACTGTGCTTGATTGGCCAGCAAAACTCACCTGACCTGAACCCATGGAGAATCTATGGGGCATTGCCAAGAGAAAGATGAGAACATGAGACCAAACAATACAGAAGAGCTGAAGGCGCCATTGAAGCATCCTGGTCTTCCATAATACCTCAGCAGTGCCACAGGCTGATAGCTTCCATGCCATGCCTCATTGAAGCAGTAATTGCTGCAAAGGGGCCCAAACAAGTACTAAGTACATATGCATGCTTATACTTTTAAGATTCCAATATTGCTGCGATGTACAATCCTTGTTTTATTGACTGCATGTAATATTCTAATTTTCTGAGATTGTGGATGGGGTTTTTATGAGCTGTAAGCCATAATCATCACAATTATGGAGAATCACGGCTTGAACTATTTTGCTTTGTATCGTAATGATCTATCTTCATATTAGGTTCACCTTTTAAGTTACATTACTGAAATAAATGAACTTTTGCACGATATTCTAATTTTTTGAGTTTTACCTGTACAGAAACATTGCTTTCCTTCCTTTTCCTTCTTAATGTTTTAGTTATTTATTTATTAAATATACGTGCCACTCCTCTCATCATCAAGTAATCTTCTATGTCTTATGAGAACTTTCAGGGTATTTCCCATAACAACAATTGACTCCGTAAGATGCTGACAAAGTTAGTGAATCATGGAGTTGCTGGTGATAATCTACTGTATTTATTTAACAGACAATGAAAACTATATAAATTTGGAAGAAGAGTGTCCTATGAACTCTGGTACAGCACGACTCATAGCAGGTATGAAATAGAGACTGAAAAAAAACCCCAACCAAATCCAGAATGTGTTATCTCCAATCTTTCTTCATCAACAAAAGCCAACTTATTCCTAGAAGGCATATTTATTATTACTATTACAGATAGTCTTCAAGTTACAACCACAATGGGATCAAAATTTCCACTGCTAAGTGAGGCACTTGCTAAATGAGTCACGCCCAATTGATGATCTTTTCTGCAGGTAAGCAAATTGCTGCAGTGGATAGGATAGGTTTGGATAGATAAGGATAGGATAGAATGTGATAGGATAAAGTAGAAGAATAGAATAGAATAGAATAGAATAGAATAGAATAGAATAGAATAGAATAGAATAGAATAGAATAGAATAGATCCCCATTTGGAACATTCTGACAAGCAAAGTCAACGGGGAAGCCAGATTCACTTAACAACCAGGTTACTAACTTATCAACTGCAGTGATTCACTTAACAACTGAGGCAAGAAAGGTAATAAAATGGGGCAAAATTCACTTAACAAATGTCTCACTTAACAACAGAAATTTTGGCCTCAATTGTGGTCGTAAGTCTAGGGCTACCTTTATTTTATATCTTATTTATTTAAGGAAATTCATACCATCAAATCAGTGCAGTTGGAAGCTGAGATTTGTTAGACTGGTAAAACAAGATAGAGGTCTGATATATATAATTGGTAAGCTGAAATCACCACATCACAGTGATTCCAAATGGGGTTTTATCAATATTAAATACACAAAGTATAATGATTAGAAACTGGCTGCTATTTAAAGATTAAGTCTTATGTAAGAGGCAGTCTATTTATGCTAGTTCTGGGGAACACAACTAGTTAAGTCGCATTGTTTTTATATGGAATCTCGTTTATGGAAATCTTGGATGCTTTGGGCTGCTCAGTATAAAGATTACTAGACAGGAAATCTCTGCTTTTAAGAATTTAATAAATTATATTACTGTAAATGCTATATAAAATGCCATTTAGCTGTTGGTATCCATCTCTGCTTCCAGGTTTACGCTTACAGCTGGCTCTGGACATCCATAAGGACAGGCAGGAGGGAGACAGTGAACATTCTACAGGTAAGTAAAACCACAAAATCTTCAAACTTCTCCTGGGTCTCTTCTCCTACCTACCAGATTGATGTACAGCATTACCATCTTTTTATTTTTAAAACTTCCTTCCTGCATATGTAATTTGAAATGCATGAAAAATACATTTGCATTTTGAAAGCCTCTATGGAAAGGAAACTGAGCATAATGTATTTTATATGCATCATCTGAAGCCTATTCCTACTATGGATTACCCATACAGGTAGTCCTCAATTTAAGACCACAATAGGGATGAGGAAATTTCTTGAATGAGTGTTAAGTGAGGCATCATGTGACCGCATCCAATTTTAGTCTTTTTTGCCACAGTCATTAAGTGAGACACCATGTGACTATGACTTACAATCTTCTCTGCCAGCTTTCCTATTGGCTTTGCTTGTTGGAAGCCAGTTGGAAAGATGGTCATATGCTGCAATAGTTGTAAGTGTGAGGACTGGTAATAACTTTTTTCAGCATCATCATAACTTCGACAGTTGCTAAACAAATGGCCTTAAGTAAAAAATTACCTATCATTTCTTAATGCTGACATGAATTCCCTATACCTCCCATGTTTTGCACCCATCCTGCATCTATCCAAGACTGTTTTAATCCCTTGGAGCAGATATTCTACACAGGTAGTCCATGATTTACAGCAGTTCATTTAGTCACAGTCCAAATTTACATTGAAAATGTCATTGAAAAAGTGTCTTATGATCGTTTTTCATACTTTGCAGCACCCCCACGGCCATGTGATCAAAATTCAGATGCTTGGCAACTGACTCATATTTAAGACGGTTGCAATGTCCCAGAGTTATGTGATCACCTTTACAACCTTTCTGACAAGTGAAGTCAATGGGGAAATCCGATTCGCTTAACAACCATGTTACTAACTAAACAACTGCAGTGATTCACATAACAACTATGGCAAGAAAGGTTGTAAAATGGAGCAAAACTCATTTAACAAATGTCTCACTTCACAAAAGAAATTTGGGGTTCAATTGTGGTCATAAGTTGAGGACTACCTATACTCTGAATTATTTTAATGTCATTCTATTGCCAGTACCAATTGGCTACAACAGCTGGCATGGTCATTTCCCTCCAAGAGGGAAATGCCCCTTACTGCCCTTTACAACAATCCTTGGGCTGCTTGACAACAATGGGCTGCTTGGCAATTATGAGCTGCTCGGCAACTATATTCTCGGGAGGGAAAACAAACAGATTAGGTTGTCATGCAGAATTGTGGATAACCTCAATAAATAAATTTATTTGTTCTATCTTCAGGTGTTAACAATGCAATAGGATAAATTACAATAAACCGAATCACAATAAAATAAAATAGAATAATTAAAAAGTGTTAGATACAAAGAACTCAAAATGAGATAGGACAGATTTATTACTTTACAAAATTCTTTTTGAGATTAAATGACAGCAGAGCAATAGTAGCAAGCTGAATGCTAAGAGTTAGAAACATTTTGAAAGCATATAATTGAACTATTCAAGGTCTGAACCCTTGAACTGATCTACTGTCAATAATTTGGCCCTAATCCCAATACGAATGGGGCACTGGGGAACATAGTAAATGATGTCCTCCATTGGACCAGGATGCTTGCAGTGGAAGACGTGGCTGAAGGGCTGATAGTATTTACCAGGCAAATAGTATCAGGAGTAATTAACATAGCCCTATTTTGAGAAGTTCCTGCTTTGTTCCTCAGGTTCTCAGTCCTATGAAGAGATGAATGGATCCTTATGCCCCACTGCTAGCAAGCTGTTTTACCTGCATACCAACACAAGCAATGAAGAGGGTGAGTATCAAAACTCCTGGATTCTCTAGGAAGGATGTTGGTTGCAGGAATTTAGAAGAAGAAACTTCAAGGACTACTTTCACAGAATGGATTGCTAACAACAAGGTTGTCCACTTTGTGATAATGGTTAAGGCATTAGACTAGAATTAGGGAAACTTAGGTTCAAGTTGGTCATCAGCCATGAAAGGTTACTAGATGACTTTAAGCCAATCATTATTCTCAACCCAAGGTGGTATTCAGCAGGTTCTGACCAGTTCTGGAGAACCGGTAGTGGAAATTTTGAGTAGTTCAGAGAACCGGCATATATCACCTTTGATTGCCCCTGTCCTCATCTATTCTCTGCCTCCCAAGTCCCAGGTAATCGGCTGAATCTTCTTTGGTTGCCCTGCATAGGAGAACAGAGCTGGAAAGTCGGTTAGTGGGGTGGGGTGGGAATGGGATTTTACAGTATCCTTCCCCTGCCACACCTACCAAGCCGTGTCCACCAAGCCATGCCCACAGAATTGGTAGTAAAAAAAAATTAATCCCACCACTGTCTCAATCCAATCTATCTCACAAAGTTGTTTTTTTTGGGGGGGGGGAGAAGGAAGTGCTGTGCATAGCATCTTAAACCCTTGAATAAGAGGCAAGATTTTAAAAATCCAATAAGCAAAATAGTTATTTTTCATCTTCAATAAATTTAAAGCTACTTCCAGTAGACACTGGAACCAAACTCAGGAAGTATTCTTCTGCAGGTTAAGGACAAGCAACAGAAAGGGAGAAATGTTTTTCAAAGCCATAGTATTGCAATTAATTACAATGGGTGACTTTTTTCTTAAGAGGGGCTCTTTTGCATTTAAAATTGTGTGGCAGATGGAGGAAAACTTTCTGTTTGGCAAATGCAAACAAATCAACAGCTGCTGAAATGTGCCTTGAGGTTTTATTGATCTACAAACAGAATATTTTATTTGAAGCAGAGAAAACATTTGCATGCAAACAAGCACATTTATCAAACTAATTACCGTATGTCATCTTCCTGGTTTCCTTATTTAGGAATAATAGCTGATTTAGGGGGAAAATAAACCAATCTTGTTCTTGACCAAACTTACTTATTTTTAACTTGCTTCTTTCCATAGGAACTTGACCAAGACCGAAAATATGGAACAAAGAGACTTGTTTCAAATTGCTATATAGTCTGTGCTTGTTATATCTGATATTCTTTTCTCTGGCAGAACTTTTCTTTGTGTATGTTTCACAATAGTTTCTTGCCTACAGCTAGTCCATGATTTACAACTACAGTTGAGCCCAAAATTTCTATGGCTAAGCAAGCAAGACAGTTGCTGAATAAATTTTGCCCCATTTTACGAACTTTCTTGCCATAGTTAAGTGAAACATTGTTGTTGTTAAGTTAGTAACATGGTTATTAAGTGAATCTGGCTTCCCCATTAACTCTGTTTGTCAGAAGATCACAAAAGGTAACCCCATAACCCCAAGAGATTGTATAAATGTCCATTTTAAATACATGCCAGTTGACAAGCATCCAAATTTTGATTACACAACTAGGGGATGCTGCCATGGTTATATGTGTGAAAAACAGTCATAACATATTTTTTTTCAGTGGAGTTATAACTTCAAATGGTCAGTAAAAAAATGTAAGTTGATCTTCCCAGCATGACTGACTTCCTGTCTCCACAGTTGCCTCTTTCTATAGCAGCGCGTCACTAAAAGGGGTCAAGTATTGGGACAACTTTTTCACATCAAAATGGGTCAAGAACCAAATTCAATGAGTTTTAAAGCAGCCAAGTACCAAGTACTCGGAAAGCCCAGTACAGTATTAAAGACAGGACGGGGGGGGGGGGGGNGGGGGGGGGGGGGGGGGGGGGGGGACTCTGAACCACTTGGATATCTCCAACTCTCCCCAGTTCCAGAAATCTTATTGTCATAAAGTGCGATTGGAAATTCAATTAATTATAACAAGTTTCTCACTGCAGATGCCGACTCCTATGAAAATATGGAAAGCCCCACGAGCTTCAACTCACGGAGAGATGGCATCTTGGATCCACATGGAGAAGGCAAGTTGAAAGAAGTTGTGGAGCTGGAAATGTTTCCATAGGAATACTGCCTGTTCAAACTTGTTTTTGTAGTTCCAGAGTTAGAAATTTATCTTTTGCCAGGGAAATAAATCATGTGGGTCTGGGTTGGTTCTTTTTTTTTTTGCTTTTGTGTAAGAAGAAATATCCATCTGGGCTCAGTTCCAAGGGGGAAGAAAGACACTGGAAACATGGAGGCTGATTGGAAAGATGGTTTAATGGAGCAGAACCATTAAGCACATGGTCTTGATGCAGCTGAACACAGGGAATGGAGAGAGAGGGTTATTTATACCCTTTCTTGGGCTTTGAACTTGAGGTTCTTGTTCCTGTGGCAAGGGCATGTATTCTATTGATTGCAGTCAGACTCCCATGTGGAATCATGTTTATCTGAATCAAGTTTGGTTGAAGTTTGCTGGGGAATATAATGAAGGGGCTTGGTTGTGCCATGTGGTGAGCTCTGATGATAGATAATCCTATTATGTCCTGGAGAATAATGTCTTAATCCCATCACACTGGAGCTGGGGTCTTTTGTTTTGTAGATAGGCTGGCCCAGTCCTCAATGGCCACCACATATGTGCTGGGGGCAGGGAGCTTCAGGGAGCTAAATTTCTGTCTCCCTTAAGATTTCTATTTCTCTTTAGGGAAAATATTCTGCTTTTTAAAATATTTCCTAAAATATTTCATTGGTCTAGGAGAGGGATGGGTGCTAACTTTCTACACTAGTTAAAGAAAGCATTCGGTTTAATGAATTCAGTGTTCTATATTATGTTTAAATTGCTGCAGATCCCATAGCATGCAAGAAATGTTGCTCCTACAGGATCTATGTCATGGGTTTGTGTTTCTTTCCCCAGCATGATCTACCCAATCTTCATTTCTTCTGCAGGTTCTTCCTCTGGCTCCAGATGGCCACACATCTCTGTTCCTTTTGGAGGTGATCTCAGAGGTGGATTGCTATGCTCAGACTAGAATTGCCACAGCATGAGACAAGCTGGGAGCAATTCCTTTCTTCTCTGAATTAAAGATATTTCTACCCAGAATTCTATTCTGTTGTTCCAAGAGATGAGGAATGTTGACTGTGTTAGATGTCAGTTCTTTTACAAGAGAAGAAAACTCTGGTAGATTAGACTTATGTCGTGTATTATGGTGTGTATCACAATCACAAAATGACTGTTCATTTTCAGACACTGAAGCAGCATTTCAAGCAAAAAGCATAAGATTATAAATGCTCTTTCAACAAAAGATTCAGTACATACTTTGCTAAATAATTGTTTTAAGTGGAAAATATATTCAATGGAGGTGATGTGCCTATCCTTGCAAAGATCAGAATTGTGCAAACCTCTGGTTATTATAGGAAAGCAAAAGTTGGGACTTTAAAAAAAAGCAGGCCAGGAAGAGGAGTGATGCTTTTGGGATGCTTGTGTTGAAGAAGCCTCCTGAAAATACTGTGGCTAGCCAGGAAAACAAACAAATAGGTCATTGAACAAATCAATCCAGAAATCCCACTTAACCCACAAATGACCAGTCTCAAATTATCCTACTTTGGACAACTATATGAAGATCTGATTCTCGAAGAAGGCTGCAATGTTGGGGAAAGTGGAAAGAAACAGAAGAGGATGACCAGGAGCAAGGTGTATGGACTGAAAGTAATGATGGGATCATCAATGGAACACTGAAGGATTGGATTAGTCACAGATCTTTATATAGAAAATCTATCTTTGCGGGTTCTAAGTGGAACCAACTTGATGGCACATAATCAAATCAATTTTTAAAGGGCAAAATCTGTCAGGGATTTTGGTGAAGGGTATAAGAAGCTACAGTCATTAGACATGCATATGTCAAGAAAAACAAGAACGAGGGAGGGGAAGAACATGTTACGTCCAGTAGGATGTAAAAAAAAGAAATAAAATTTCTTTTATTAATAGACGTGTTCCTGCATATCTGTCAAAAAAAGACACATTAGGCTAGTTGAGACATCCTATTCAGCCGTAATTTAATGAGGATCTACAACAATAATAATGCTAAGCTCCAAATGATATCTAGGTTCATACATTATGTTATAATATATCAAACATATTCCATTATAGCTTAGTACAGTGTAAGGCCCATGATTTATCTCCTGGCTATATAAAAAGGACCTCAATGCACTGTTAACAAACTGGGGAAACTTGTTCCAGTGTATTATTTTTCTTATTTTTCTTCTTGTCATCTGTTTTATCAGGTCCTATATCCCATAAAATAAAGTATTCTGTATTAGATTGTCTTCTGCTTCTCATCACCTTGTGATCTCAACAACCTTGCTTTTAATTTAGGTCAAGTAATTGTAATCTTATGCAGAAATGAAGACATTTTTCTTGAAAACATTCCAACAGCTGGTGCCGGTGCTACATAAAGTGCAACAATTTGTTTAGGGACCAAAGTTACAGTAGCATGAAAGAAAATGACTTACAACATTTTTTCTTGCATTTATTACCATTGTAGCATCCCTATGGATATGTAAAGAAAATTTGGAGACACTGCAATTGGCATGTATTTATTTACAATTGCAGTGCCCGGAGATCACATATGATTACCTTCTTTTTTTTTTTTTAATAAATTTTATTCAGTTTTTCACATTAAAAACAAAAATCTGTTTTAAATGGACAACATATTAAATGGACCAACATATTTCCAGGTCATTCACTTAATACATTACAAATAATGACGCATCATACATGCATATATGACATACTTAATTCTATTATTAACTTTTCCATTGCAAATTTTCAGTTAGGAGAGAAACAAACACATTAATTTAGCCTCTTTTCTTAATCTCAATTGAAACATATTATTTGTTTCATTTCAATTATTTTCAAAATTATCTTTAATTTTTTTTTAAAAATAAATAGAAACAATATGTGTTTGCCATAATATAATACAATAATGTACCATGTGCTCCTGCTTATAATAGTCTATATTAATTATTCATTTTAGTTGTTTTATGTCTGTCATATTCCCCTTTCCATTCACAATTCTTTTTATAATTCTAGATTAATACAGAAATTTTTAACACTAAAGAAAAAAGCAAGTAATACAGTTATCCCCCCTTTTACTGACTGTTGAGTGTGACATCTCAATGGTTAAAATATACCTTTATTCCCGCTCAATTGATTCCCAATAAACATTATTTTTAAGAAATTACATAATAATCATTAGATCTTTTCATTAGATTCTGCAGCATATTTTTCCAAATTAATTTTTAATAAGAGTTATTCAGTATACTAATTACCCTATTTTTAAATGATTTTAATTACAAAATATTGTTATTACCCTCTTGTCACCCTGCAGAATCCCCTTTTTAATTCCAACCATTATCTCTGAAATAAACAATTCTTTTTTAACATTTTACACATTTCTGTATTTATTTCATGCACCTGTTTCTTAACTGCTTCTCCTCCCCTCTGTTTCTCCATATTTTTTCTCATTCCAGTTTATAATCCCTCTCTTTCTTAATATCTTCCTTCCCTTTTTCTGCTGGTCTTTTCTGACTTCACAGCTGTTTCCTTTGATACTTTTAAATCTCAACTTTTTAACGCTTCCTTCATTTCCCCACTTCTTTTGTAAGTTCTATTGTGTTAATTTGTCTTTTTAAGATGTTTTCTCCTTGAGTTGCTCTTCCCTCCTCTGAAGCTCTTTTTCTTGTTTTCTTCAATGACATTTCGCATTTTTTCTAAACAGAACAAAGTGATTCGTCTCTTTCCTGTAGTAATTTTCTCATATTTATAAGTTTGCAGTTTTTAATTTCCAAGAGTATTCATTGTTCTGTATAAATGGTATACTACAAATGTCTCAAATGTGATATGGCCAGAAGGCCTGCATGGGATTGTTCACTAAGAACCAATACATGAGAACGCCGAAAGCGCGCAAAATCAAGTAAACTGCCATTGTAGAAGACAGCAGGCAAGCCGTATATAAAGGCTGCGCCGGCTTGAGCCAAACCTACCTTGTCATTTTTTGGCGGAATACACTGGGACACGGTGGGATCGTCTAAAAGCGTGAGACTGGGTGCACGCGGCGGAAATTGAAACACAGGCTTTGAAGCGATGGCCGTAAATAATGCACCGCCACGACCTTTCATCCCAATGAAGAGGATTGGGAATCTACGTAGACAGTTTTACAATGTATTTTAGAAAGACCATGGATGGAGGAATATCAACCAGCATAAGAGGGCGATCTCCTAACGCATTGTGGCACAAACTGTGTTCAAGATGGCCAAAGCATTGGAGAAGCCAGAGACGTAAAACAAATGATTGGGCCTGACTCCAGCGGAGCTTAAAGGTCACTACTCACCAAGTAGTGTAAATCATCTAACGGCAATGAGTTCTACTGAAGGGTGCAAAGACGAAGCGAGAACCATCGCTGGATTGTGGCAGCCTCCGACAACTGGAGGGAGCGGTGCAAGTTCTGAACATTAGAATGAAGCCATAGCGAGATTGAGTGGGCCGAGCTAAAGACTTAATTTACAAAGTAAATGCTAAATAAACCCAATATACAGTGGCTGAAGCAATTGCAGAAGCCAAGCTGCAGAAGCTCGGAAAGCAGCGGCCCACTATGAAGCAATGAATGCGAATAACGACAAACAATCCTTGGCAGAGAAGAAGCAAGTTCCCGCCACCGAACATACAAAGAAGTTTTGACGAACATCAGAATTCGAAGATGGATGACGAATGAGGTCACGCCTGTATTGCCAACAAAAAAAGGCACGAAAAAAGAAACTAGCAGGAATGCGACCGCTGCGAGGAAACCACCCTTTGGAGCCGATTTGCAGATTCTTGATGCCATTCTGCCAAGCTGCAGAAAGGGGAACA
Source organism: Laticauda laticaudata (assembly GCA_004320025.1). Classification (NCBI taxonomy): domain Eukaryota; kingdom Metazoa; phylum Chordata; class Lepidosauria; order Squamata; family Elapidae; genus Laticauda; species Laticauda laticaudata. The sequence continues at coordinate 5,880 of BHFT01025198.1, read as the reverse complement.
ATCGAGAAAGTCTGTAGAATCGCAAAAATACAGGCCTAACATATGCAGTAACTCTCCACCACAAGCTGAATCGAAGCAAGCCAAGAGAAAGTGGGAGTGCAACAAACGAGCAGTAACTGAGAAAGACCCATCAACTTGTTCAATATCGAAGCGTTCAGACGGAAAGTGGAAGAAAAGTCAAAATCATCGTAAAAAATTGAAGCGGAAACCCCTGCTGAGATGGAAGTCGATTCAGGGTCTTGCCTGTCAATGGTGTCTTGGACACAATCAGACGACTGTCCCAAATATCAAATTAAAAAGAACTCCAGAAACATAAATTTTAATTTCTAAAGGACTACCAAGGGAATCGAATCCCTGTGGATAGGTCAGGGACATTTCCGAGCGCCTACAAGCAGCCACGTTGAAGTCCTGCCTCTAACAATAGTTGACCAGACCGACCCAGCCTCCTGGCATCGAAATGTTCACACCATTGGGGCATCGGAATGATGGAGTGAGCCGAGTAACGCACAATTGACTGGGAAGAAAGCCTGATTCACGAGTTCCAGGACGTTTCGATGGTGCACCCTAGGCAGGTACCGGGGGACCCAATTTTCTTTATTTAGACCCCCAGGTGGCCCTAGAAGTTAAAGGCCAGACAGTCTCTTTGCGTTTAAAAGCAAAAATAGAGAACAATTGAATAAATTAATTGACCAAGGGTCTTCGACTATTGACCATGCTAGGTGCGGAGACGCCCAATAGGTAAAAAAACCGCGGTTAACCTGACAGGTCGCACGCATCTGCAGAGACTACAAGGCTACCCTGACCAATGCGCACAACCAAAGCACATACCCTGTGCCAGTCGTACAACATTGTTACACTCACTCGGGGGAGGAAATTTTTTTGCCAAACTTGATTAGCACAAGGCATTACCAACAGCTTCCAGTAGACCATTAATGGCTGAGGCACAGGACAATAGTAACTTCACAGAGGGCCAGTTTCAAGGTGTAACAGACTTTCAATTTGGAGTAAGCGTTGCCCCAGGCGTTTTCCAAAGCCTCATGGAACGCCTATTAATGGAATAAAAGGGGTCGTACCAAATTTTGACAACGTCTAATTTCGGCTAAAAGATACGATCCCAACTAGAAAAAAGACTAAGAGAGTGCTAACAATATTTAGAGAATCCGGCCTGAAATTAAAAAAGGAAAAAATGCTGCTTGATATCGCGTCGAATTTCTGGCTACTTAATTGACCCAGAAGGGTGATACACCCTACAGAAAAAAAGGTCAAGGTCTATTAGAGACGCACAACAACAAAAAAACAAAACGGGAATTGCAGGCATTTTTGGCCGGTCTAATAAATTTCTATAACGTATTTCCTCCCACAAGCACGATGCAACCATTACACCGTTTGCTGGATAAGAAAACTAATTGCGACTTGGGTCTAGAGAACAAAAAGGCATTCCAGAGAATAAAAAAAATTATTAACCTCATACCACTGTTCTTATCCAGTTTTAGTAAACACACTTCCATTGACGGTCACCTGTGACGTCTCCCATTTGGAGTCAGTGCCATCCTGAGCCACAAATTGCCAGATGGACGAGACCTGTCGCCTATTACTCAAAGATCTTTCTAAAGGCAGAATGTAACTATTTAGTCAACTAGACAGAAGAAGCCCTGCAATTGTCGTCGGAGTGAAATTGTTTTCACGGAGCTACTCTATGGAAGAACCATGTTCCATTGTAACTGACCTTAAACCGTTACTAGGAATTCTGGCGAGAAACAACAAACCTTACACCGAACATTTTGTCCCCGCGGATGACTAGATGTGTCAGAATCCTAGCAGCATAACTTTACACATTGAACATCGACCCGGGAAACGTAATCTCCCATGCAGACGCATTTAAGTCGAACACCGCTGCCATGGCAGAGGAAGACCCGGTGCCAAACAAATGACCACCCTGCAAATAGAAACATGCACCCGAACTGCCAATTTATCTGCAAACGATGTCGCCAGAGGCCACTGTCAAGGGACCCAAGTGACTGCCTGCATTTTAAACTGGGTTAGGGTTAAAGGCTGGCCGGAAAACCCAAAAAACTTGAAAAAACTTTAAACCCTCCTGGACCAGACGGACTTAACTTTCAGTCAAAAAGGCTGTTTCATTGTGGGTGATCGGGTGGTAATTCCTGCTAGACTACAAACTTGAATGTTGGGCATGCTTCACCGAGCGGCACCATCCTGGTATTGTAAAAAAAAAAAAAAAAAAAAAAAAAAAAAAAAAAAAAAAAAAAAAAAAAAAAAAAAAAAAAAAAAAAATAAAATGAAAAGCCTCGTGGCAGCTATGTTGGTGGCCTGGTTAGATAAGATATTGAATACTGGCGTGTCTTGCACTAAATGCCAGAAAACCATACGCTTCCCAATCACAAGCACCCATAAGGGACTGGAGGACCCACGAGGCCCCTTGGTCGCAATCCATATGATTTGCGGGTCCTACTAGGGGGATTATCTTTGATTCTCGTAGATGCATACTTCAAATTGGTTGGAAGTTGTAGTAATGTCATCGATTGACAACCGATGCGTCATTATACAACTCAACAAACTATTCGCAACCCATGGCATTGCCGGAACGTCCTAGTGTCTGACAACGGCCTCAAACTAACCGCTATACAATTTGCAGCAGTACCTAGCCTCCCTAGGTATACGCCATGCACTAACCGCCCCACTCCCACCTGGGCGGTACTGGAAGCAGTGCAATATCGGGAGGGCCGATATTACCGTAGAGGATGGTCCATTGAATTACTAAATAGGTTAGAAAAAACGTATGGGACCCCTCAGGGATGTTCCAGAGATAAAATTACAACGTCTACTCACCCTCCCAACATATCACCCCCCAGCACCTGTAACTAACAAGGCCCAGCGGAACTGTATTAATGGGGAGAAACACTGTTCGGTCACCATTTAGATTAGGTTACATCCCAAATTACACTTTGAAAGGACTCCCCCGATATCCTCAGCCGTTTCCGCACGTTTGAAATCGTGGTGACCTAGTCTGACGCAAAAAATTTCACCAGGGACCCTCTATAGCTTCCAGCCACACTCACACAAATTACAGGGCCCGTCCTACCGCCCTAAACCGTAGACGATGGCAGGGAATGGAAGCGGCACATAGACCAGTTTGTTCCACGAAATACTGAAACAAAAATACAAATACACAACCCCAATAATAAAAATCGACAAAAACAAAACCAAAGGGGGGGGGGGAAATACAAGAAAATAAAAATAAAGACTTTTTAAATAAATCCGAACATCTAACAATCAAAAAGGAGCAAAAAGAATACTTACGGTTAGATGAGACTGGCGAAAAAAAAATCCAGTACGAAGAGAAACCCGTCCTGGAACTGGGCAAGCCAAAGCCAGGCTCGACCTGCCCGGGAAAGCCAGGAGAGCGGGCAAACCACCGGCTGAGCAACTCAAGCGGTAGCAAAATGGCTGACTCACCCTTCCAGCAGGTTCCATGGAGAAGAGCCGGAGAGACAGCAAACCCATCCGAACGCATTTGAAATCATCCAGTGAAAGAACCGCGCAAGTTCCAGTAGAGTCAGAGAAGCTCCAACCTACCTGCGGCAACTATGTCACCCACGTATGGACTAAACTAAGGGGGAGGGGTGTTCTGTATAAAAATGGTATACTCCAAAATGTCTCAAATGTGATTTGGCCAGAAAGGGCCTGCATGGGATTTGGTTCACCAAGAAAACAATCCAGTGAGGAACCGTCGAAAGGCTGGCAAAATCAAGTAAACTGCCATTGCTACAAGCTGGGCAGGCAAGCCGTTATATAAAAGGCTTTGCTCGGCTTGAGGCAAAAACCGTTCCGTTCTGTATATAGTTTAAATAAAGGACATTGCTGTTGGAACGTGAGTTCTACCTCGCGTTTTTTCCTCGGACGGAGACGAATCATCATTACACACTCTTTGTATTTTATGATCATTAAAGTCCACCAAGTTCACAAAAAACAAACAAACACTTTTACTTTCCTGCTTTCTTCTTTCAATTTTCTAAAGTTCTTTTCAATTATTCCAGCCCAGCGGTCTATTACCAAAACATCACTCAATCCCACAAGTCAGTCTTTCCTTGCTTTTTTTTTCTTTATTCTGTTTTTCTGCTTTTCTCACTTTCTTTTCTTGGCAATATTTCTTTCAATGTTATAATCCACACAAGTTCAATTCAGAAGACAGGTTGCTTTCCCTTGTCTTTGAGCTCCAGTTGTTTAAAATGGGAGCACTCTCCATTATACAAAGTCTTCACCCTTTTTTCCCCTATTTTTTTTGTTTTTTTAGGGTTTTTCAAACTAAAATATACCCCAGCACAGTCCAGTTCTCCATTTGTAACTGTCATTATTATTATTTTTTGACATCTAGAAATCCAGCTTTATTTTATTTTATGCCTGTTTATTGCCAAAACATTTTAGTCCAATTTAGTTAAATCTTTAGTTCTGGCTTCTTCCTTTCCTGGTTCGAAGCCCCGCTTAGCTGTCAAAAATATTTTCTTATTTTTTTTCCCCTGTCCCTTTGTAATTTCGCCGCTCACTTTTTTTTAATTAAAAATTCCATGTTACCATAATCCCAGGGTACTTTTGTTTCATAGTATCGCCCAATTTTCCTGGTTCAGATGTTATCCACCTCTTTCTTTCCTCCTGCACAAATCTTTATCCAGCTGAGTCCTTCTCTTCGGGGTGGCCATTTTAAACCACCGCTGCAGTTGTCTTCGGACCAAGCCCAGGAGGGGAGATGCGGCTACCCTCAACCTGGCTTGCGGCTTCCCCTTACTCCACCGCCCCTCCGAGGCAGCTTCAGCCCTAAATTGCAATGATTGGGGCTCTCCAATGAAAGAGCACGGACCATAGCTGCAGAGAGTCGCGATCTACAGTCTGTCAGTGAGGAGGCTCCATATATGATAACCTTTTGTGACCCTCTAACAAGAAAAGTCAGTGGAGAAGCCAAATCCTCTTAACAACCACAGTGATTTACTTAACTATGGTAGCAAGAAAAGTTGTAAAATGGGGCAAAACTACTTAACAGCTGTCTTGCTTAGCAACATAAATGTTTGTCTGAATTGTGGTCATCAGTAAAGAACTACCTGTAACTGCTCCTGGTCTTATACAATTGATATTAAGTGGAAAGAATAGTGATCCTACTAGATGAGGGAAATACTGCTGCACACCGACATATTGTCTGCCTTTCCCTTACCTGATGTCATGTACAGTTGATGTATTTGGGATTTATAGGCCTGATACAACTCAGGGCCTCTAGATTATCAAAAATGCAGTACAGGTTCTCCTTGACATGCATCTGCCCTTGGAAATAGGATTTCTGTTGCTAAGCAATACAATTCTTAAGCGAGTCAAGCATGATTTTAATGACCTTTTTGCCATGGTTCTTGAATGATTCACTAAATTATTAAGTGAAGCCCATACTGATTTTGCTTGTCAGAAGCCAGCTGGGGAAATCATAAATAGCAATCACATGACCCTGAGACAACCATAGTAAATCCATGTCTTTTGCCAAGTGCCCAAATTTTGATCACATGTTGCTGGAGATGCTGCAATGATCATAAATGCAAAAATCAATCACATGCCCTTTTTCAGTGCCACTGTAACATTGAACAGTCTCTAAACGAATGGCTGCAAGCCACTGGGCAGTATGCATACTGTATAGCAGGGATCACCAACCTTTTGGATCTCAGGGACCACCAAACTCATACTTTTAAATCCTGAGGACCACTAATGTGATTTTTTTTAAAAAGAGCTAATATATTTAATATATTTTTATGTTAAATATAAATTATATATATACATATACATATACATATACATATACATATACATATACATATATATGCTGTTTAG
>BHFT01025197.1:0-40112 GCA_004320025.1 Laticauda laticaudata | reverse complement strand
AGGTCACAACAATCAACTTTCAAGGGCACTAAACCCTAGCCACTATAGGGAAAACCCCAACCACAGAATCATCAAGAAGGCCATAGAGATTGAAAAAAGACCCTGAAAGCATGAATAGAAAGAGGATTTTTTTTGATTCAGCAGACTGTCAATCATTTGGAAAGCCTGCACTTCTCAATAGAAAGAGTGGTCCACACCACAAACAAACACCTGAGCACAGACAGACTCCCTGATGCCTCCAACTCAAACACCCCCACACTGAGCACAGACAGACTCCCTCTGATGCCTTTCAACTCAAACACCCCTCCACCAAGGCACCCGGTTGAAAACCTAGCTTGCTAATGAATAGCAGCCGTCCTTTTACACGAAGGCCAAGCTGCACTGAAAACCTTCCAACACAAGAACAGAGTTGTTGCCAGCCAATCAAAGCCACAAAACAGAACAGAAAAACCGCAGAAACACCAATCAATCAAAACTCCAAGTCCAATGAACACAGACCAGGCTCCTAGCCAATCAGAATGACCAGCCTCGAATTTGAAACCCAGGAGCTGTAGACCCAATCCCATACAGAAAGCCTTGATGATGGCAGATGGGATTTCTGCCTGAAACGTTGTTACAACTTTAACAGCCACTACAATTGACGTGGGATAATACCCGAAGGAAGCTAAACAGCACATATATATGTTTATATAAACCTACCTGTGGATCTTGTAGGGATTTCAACAAATTTGAGATATCGATGGACATGTCTGCATTCAGCTCCTTCAAGGACCACCAGAGTTTTCCTTCGTTCCACAGCTATAATTTGGCAACATCTGGCCTCTCCCTTTGAAAGTTAGGTCCAGCAAAGCCTTTGCAGTCCCTTTCACTGAACCGCATTCGTGTAATAGCGTAACCCAGAGTGACGTTGAGTAAGATTTGGGATTTCTGGTTAATCTTCCTCAAGGGCAAAAAAGGAGGAACAAGACTTTCCACTGTTCTGGGTTCTCCATTCTTGAAAATACAGTTATATCACAGTTTCATTCTGCATTCCATCAGAAAAAACATCATTTAAAAGATTCTACTTTGATTGTAAGGATAATAATAAATACTCTCAAAAAATTCTGGGTCTTGTTTTCAAGAGTATGCCTTTAAAATGTCATTTTCTCTCCTTTAAAAGTGAAATCTAATTGTTCCAGGCATAATACTGCACCAGAGGGGGAAACCTTCCTAGGAGCAGCCCAGTGTTTCAGGAAACTTCTCCTAAGATCTTTGAATCTGGCAACAAGAACAAGCGAGACTCAAAGTCATTTTCTCCTCACCCTTTCCCAGCAGTAAAATTGCTAATCTAATCCCCCACCTATTGCCCAGTAGTACATTTGCTAAAAACCTAGAAAGCTTTCTTTAAACAGCCTTACCTCGTCGAGAATAGATGCTTACATCTAACCACTACTTTTCTTTTTGCAAACTTGTATTTGTGTTTCTTTCCAAAACTGAGGCAGTATCACACTCAGTGCTTCAGTTTATACAGGGAAAATTGCTTTCAGTTCATGTATAACCCTTTTAGTGGAAGAGCAGATTTAAGGCAACAAGAATGGAGGCACTAATATATCCTCCTTCTATCTAAAATGATGATTATGGATCATCATTTTTAGTGCAGTCGAATCCTCAGAACAGAACCTACATATGAAATATTATTAAATCTGTGGGAAGGCACTCAGGATGAAAGTGCCCCAATTTCTTTCTGAGGAAGTAATCCTTTCATTTAGCTGAAATCTACTTTTCTAGCCTGGACTTCTGGAGGAACTAAGGGAATCTGATAAGGCGGACAGAGTCCCCAATTAAGGATACATTGTAGCATTTTAGCGAATATTAGAATATTCTTCCCCAAAATCAAGGAAGCAACACAACATTTGTATTGTGTAAAAACATTCAGTAAAAGGTTTTTAATATTTGCATGAAGGGTAAATACAGAACTTTGGAAGTACAAAAAGGATATTTCAACCATTCCTTAACATTGAATTAATGAAGGTGGAAACATGAGGAACATTTGTGTGTAGTTCTCCCAGGTTTTTCTTGCCACCTGGGTCGAAGTTACCTTTATGAGTTGCCAATGGACTCTCCTCATACCATCTTGGTTGTCTGTATCTGATCTTTTCTTCCATGACAATCTCTCACACACAAGAAATAGAGAGGGCTGTTCCTCTGGGTAAAGACCATTAGGGAACTTACAAAAATAGGTATTAGCTGAGGAGCTGAGGGTCAATCGGACAGACACCCATCAAAAATTCTATTTGCAAAGAAGCAACCCCTATGAGAAGGTCTCCTGGTCTGTAGAAATTTGGTTGGCTTTATTTTCATCTGCGTTTCAAATTCAAGAGACATTTCAGCTTCAGTTGCCCCGTAAATTTGCAGGGGAAGAGCAGAAGAATAATTTGCAAAGACCATAGTTGGGGACAGTCATTTTTCTTATCCAAGTATGTCTTAAGAATAATCAAGGTACTTTTTTTTAACCATTTTCCCTTTTTCAAGAGTTCAGCCAAGGTTTTATATTTGAATATAAAAATCAGTTCTCAACCTACTTGAGCAGTATATGTGGCTTAGGAGGCATTAAACCACCCAGATTTCTGGCACAGTTTATACTGTCCTTAATCTGTTGTTTATACTTGAAGGCAACTTCATGGGGAAAAAGGTCTGGAGAATCAGGAATAAGAAACCAAGGTTGTGACTTAATTATAATAAGAAACATCACCTCTGCAATATTCAAAAACTCTGGTTGATTACAGAGAAAAGACACAGCAGGAGAAGGTGCTGATGCCATTCTTACAAACATCAATGTTTTCATTGATCCATTCAATAAGAATCAGGATCTGGAGAATATTTTTAGTGATGCAACAATAAGGTGACCAATGGCTTGCAAAAGGCCTTAGACTAGCCCGGGGGAAGGACTAAAAAATGGTTGATTTCATCCCCCACTCATCAATCATAGAGTTTATTGTGAACACCAAACCAAATTTCATCCTTTGCCTTTTAAAGACATGTGAGATCCCTCCCTCATTTACTGTATTTGTATACATTTCACATTGTCACCTTTTAAGTGATTGTCATTAAAATCAATTGTGCCTACCAATAAATATCATTTGTCAGCTAAACCCAAACACCATGCAGATATCACAGCAAAATACAATACATGGATTCCAATGACATATGACAGTGATCGCTCACCTTTTTGGGCTCCTGTGCCAAAAATTGTGTGGGTACTAATGTGCACGCGTCATGTGCCAGCACCCAGAAGGCAATGTGTAGCCCCTGCCCCTGCACTTGCATGTGCAATCCCCGCCACCGCCACCCCCTCCCTCCCTTGCCTGCACTGCGCCTCACAGCTAATTTTTGGCTGGTTTGAGGCCTTTATCGTCCTCCCAGAGGCTTGAAAAAAGCCTCTGCAGGCCGAATCGGCCCGTTTCGTCACTTCCAATATTATTTTCCTGTGGGTCACGTGCCAGCACAAATGGCTCTGCATGCCACCTGTGGCACGCATGCCATAGGTTCACCATCACGGACATATGAAATCAGGCTATAGATTGCTTCTTGGGAAATCATTCACATTTCTTTGAATTCAACTATTTGTAACCATAGTTTATAACAGGAGTGTCAAACTCAATTTCATTGAGAGCCTCATCAGAGTTTTGTTTGACCTCGGGAGGGCCGGGGGCCAGGGGGTCAGCTGGACATCACCCATGTTGGGGGCATCTGTGACAGCCCAAGTGCTCCTCACCTCCATTTTCAGCTGTGATGGCCTCCTGCAACCCTCCACCAGCGAAAATGGAGCTCAGGAGGGCANGGGTCAGCTGGACATCACTCATGTTGGGGGCACCTGTGGCAGCCCGAGTGCTCCTCACCTCCATTTTCAGCTGTGATGGTCTCCTGCAACCCTCCACCCGTGAAAATAGAGCTCGGGAGGGCAACAGGCAGCCCTCTCGAACTCCGTTTTCACTGGCAAAGGCACTGCGGGCCAGTCCTTCACTGTTTTCCGGTCAACCCCGTGGGTTAGATCTGATCACGAAGCAAATTCTGTACCTGTTGACAGTGGTGTCCCCAAAGGCAGTGTTTTAAGACCAACTCTTTTCATACTCTACATAAATGACCTCTGTGATCAAATCAAGAGCAACTGCATTCTCTTCGCAGATGATGTAAAGCTATTCAATACCACAGACCAATACTCAAATACAGCTCATCAGTCTGGAACCCACGTTACATATCTGATATTAACACAGTTGAGAAAGTTCAGAAATATTGCACAAGAAGAGTTCTCCACTCCTCTACTCGTTGCAGAATACCTTATGCCACCACACTCAAAATTCTAGACCAAGAAAACCTAGAATTATCCCGCCTTCGGTCCAACCTAAGTATAGTATATTAAATCATACATTGCAGTGTCCCACCTGTTAATGAATACTTCAACTTTGACCATAAAAACACAAGAGCAAACAGTAGATAAAAATTCAAGGTTAATTGCACCAAACTTGATTGGAGGAAATATGACTTCAGCAACAGAGTGGTCAATGTCTGGAATACTCCACTTGACTCTGTGGTTTCTTCCCCAAACCCCAAAAACTTTAACCTTAGACTGTCTACTATTGACCACACCCCTTTCCTGAGAGGTCTGTAGGGGGCGTGCATAAGCGCACCAACGTGCCTATCATCCCCGTCCTATTGTTTCATTCATATATACATCATCAGGCTTCTGTATGGTGTTCGTCTGTGAGTCAAGACTTTCACAGCTGTTTCAGTTTTAAATTTGGGGCTAGCTCACTGCTGTGCCAGAATGGTTTTTTTCTTCATCCTGATTGGTTGGGAGTCTTGGTCTGTGTTTATTGGTCTTGGAGTTTGCTGTATTCTGCTTGATTGGTGTTTCTAATTTCTTCTGTCTGTTTTGTGGCTTTGATTGGCTGGCTACATTGTGTTCCTGTATCGAGGCTTTTAGTGCAGCTTGGCTTCGAGTAAAAGGCTATCATTTGTTAGGAAGCTAAGTTTCATCTGGGTGCATGTAAGTACATATATACATACATGTAAGTACCCACGAAAACTTAAGAAAACATATACATATACATATATATATATAAGTTTTCACGGGTACTTACATGTATGCTGTTCAGCTTCGTTCGGATATTATCCCACATCATTGTAGTTGTGCTTTTAAAGTTGTAGCAACGTTTCGGCAGAATCTCATCTGCCATCATCAGGTTTCTGTATTGTGTTTGTCTGTGAGTCAGGCTATCACAGCCATTTCAGTTTTAAATTTGAGGCTAGCCTACGCTGTGCCAGAATGTTTTTTTTTTCTTCACCCTGATTGGTTGGGAGTCTTAGTCTGTGTTTATTGGTCTTGGAGTTTGCTGTGTTCTGCTTGGTTGGTGTTTCTAATATCTTCTGTCTGTTTTGTGGCTTTTTTGTGTCTTGATTGGCTGGCAATATTGTGTTCCTGTATTGGAGACTTTTAGTGCGGCTTGGCTCCGAATAAAAGGATGGCTATCAATTGTTAGGAAGCTAGGTTTCATCTGGGTGCCTGGTTGGGGTGTGTTTGAGCTGGAGGTATCAGGAGAGATCTGTTTGTGCCCAGGTGTTTGCCTGGCTTGTGGTGTGGAGATTTTTTTATTTGTGAGTGCAGGCTTCCAAATGATTGACAGAAATCATTTTCTGTAGAAACAGACTCACACCCACACAGATGATGAGACACAACCACGCACCAGAAGTCATACCACAGCTGCATCACTACCTGCTTCAAACCCCTCCAACCCGTACATGAAGCGAACTGACACCCACCATGAAGATGTGGCATGACCATGAACATGAAGCTATACAACAGGATCGCAGCTCACCAGCTCAAATCCCCCGGCAACTAAGACTAGCCTGAGCACAGCCAAGCCCCCACCTTAACAGAACATACCCCCAGCCAATCAGAACACAGCCAAGCCCACACCTAGTCAAGTTGCACCCTCACTGGCAGTTAAAAGGAAGAAGCAGCTGCAAGCTCACATTACTCCGAGAAGCACAAAGCTGAAGACACAAGCCTGAAGATGACGACTGAGATTTCGTCGAAACGTTGCCAAAATACTTCTAATTTTATGTGGAAGAAAAACCGAATCACCAAAGAGCCACATACAAATACCCGCGAAAACTTCAGAAAACAAATATATACATATGTTAATTTTTTTGTGTAGCCACAGTGACTTCTTTTGCTGTACTCCTCACTGAAACTACCTGCAATTATGCTTTTAATGCCACATAATGTCATACTTACAAATCAAAACACTTGATGATCACATGGTTATTATCCAGAATGTTTTTGATGCTTCCCTATCCCTGCTAAGTTTTACTCTCTATGGTGAAAATTATCAGCAAGGCAAACCAGAAAAACCAAATTTGGCAGATTTTTTTCTCCTGACAGTTGCTGCACTATTTGAAGCCTTGAACCACTATTTGAAGCCTATGACTTCATGCCTCTTTGGAATATCAACAACTTGCCTTTGGAAAGTATTATTTACATTCTTCCTTGGTTAGGAGGATGCTACTAGAGAACAACAATGGCAGGGTGGCTTTCTTGAGGGAGGGGTTTTCCTCCGCTTGTTTTAACTCAGCTGCTCTCTACAACATTCTCAAACACACACATTTAAATTCCTGACCAGGAATGGATATTTTTAAAATACTGTGCAACTCCTCCCCTCCTTTTATTGCTTATCTTTTTTGTTTTTGAAAAAATGTATCTTTTAACTACTATATTTCTATGATCCCACTGGGTGCCTCCTCTGAAATAATTTTTTTCTTTATTAACAGCTGAAGCTCATGTTGCTTTCCCCTATTTTGAGCACTTACAATGAAAACCATGAACATTTGGAGTCAATGTCCTTTCTGATTTTGAAAATTCAAGTCTTCCAATGGTTGCTACTGTAATAAAGCACCTGCCTTGCTTCTGGTTGTCCTTGTCTTCTCTTTCCTTCCACTTTTCTCAGAATAATAGACTTCTCAAGGAAGACAGGTCTTGGAATAATATATCCAAAATAAGGTTATTTGAGCCTGGTCATGTATCTCAAATGAGAACTTCAGATTGATTTATCTTATGATTTGTTTATTTGTTTTCTTGGTTATCCATAATATTTCAAAGCTGTTCTTCAACCAAGATTCAGAAGCATCAATAATCTTTCTATTCTACTTATCAAATCCAACTTGTACTTCTGTAGAGGAAAAATTACTCTCTTCACAAAGCAGACCTTTATAGTTAGAAATCTGCCGATCTTTCCTGGGGCCTTCAATGCTGCTCTGTCAAGTGATAGTCTGTGGCAAATATACTAATTTTGATTGTTCTATTGTTGATAGTAAATTGTAAAAAGTAGAAACTATCCACTATTTCATATCTGTACTGTCAATTCTAAGGTTGGTTGTTGTACCTGTTGTCATCAGTTTGGCCTCTTTCTAAGTCCCATTTTTTTCACTGTAATCCTTGAACTGATATTATTACAGCTTCCAGATCATTCAGTTTTTCAGTTGGCAGAGAAATGTTATCGGCATATTGAAGATTTTTCCTCTAATTTTAAAGCCATGCTCATCTTCTTCCAGTCCAAGCTCCCTCACTGCATATTCAATAAATAAATTGAATAAATACAGCCACGTCTGACTGTTTTACCAACCTTTTGTCATGTTTTGTAGAAACTGTGGCTTCCCGCCTTATTTGATTTCCCATGAGGACAATGAGATGATCTTGATTTCCATTTTCTAAAAGACATTTTATAGCTTGACATGTTCAAGTTAATCAAAGGCTTTCCTGTAATCAATGAAATACATATTGACTTTTTTTTTTGTATTCTTTGGTTTTCTTAGTGAACTAGTGTGTTTCATCAATTGTGTCTTTTGTTTCTCAGTCTTTTCTAAAATCAGCTAGAATATCTGGCCTTTCCCTTAAGGATCTGAAAAATTAATCTGTGCTGAATAATTCCATGCATTATTTTGGTACCATATATATATGCACTGCTTTTATTGTTTAAAGACAATATTATTGTTAGTAATAAAGCTGTAGTTCTGAATGGTCAAAACTGATTAAATCACTCTCCTGCTTAATTCCTATTCCTGGCCATAAAGTCCAGCCATATTTTCCTTATTATTTCTAACTTTGGCATTCCAATTTCTAACCAGAAACACATTGTTCTCCTATTTTCAGTTCAAATTTGTTCATCCCCTTTCTCTGCATCAATGATTATTTGGTAACTATCGTATTACTTGATTGTTGATTGATCTGCAGTAATTTCAGTCCATTTCAAACCTGATGCCGAAGATGGCCCTGTGTAATTGATTCACTTAAACTTTAACTGTGTTTAGCTTTCATATATTCATGCTTCCTAAGCCCATGATCCTACTGTCATTCTATCTTTGCAGCTTTTGATTGTCTTTTCCTACATGGCCACACAAGTGATTAAACATGTGGAAAGTTCTAACTGTGACATAAAGACAATTAATAATTTGAAAAATCTTCAGGTCTTCCTTAATAGTTTATTGAGCGTCATCCCACTTGAAGCATCTATCATTTGTACCATATAATTATTACCACTATTGCCTTTCCTCCTACATTATGAAATGATGCCTTGGGTGACCTGAGGTTAGCTTTCAGATCAGACAAGTATAGCTAGTGCAGATACCTGTTGCCATGGCAATGAAATTATTTTACGATGTCTCATTATATAAAATGCTAAGGAGTTCATTAAAGTTAAATCAGTCATAGCAATTTTCTAGGCTTATATGGAAGCTATTTTAATGAGAAACTTAGAGGAATTATGATTGTTTCCAAATAACTTTTGAAGAATGCATAGCTCTATTAAATAATACTTCAGGAAGTGCTCCTGGAATCAACCCATTCAATTGAAACAAAAACTGCAAAACCGTGCCTCCAATTCTCATTTCCAACAGTGTAAAAAAAAATAATCCAAAATGATGCATTCCTTTTGTCTTGGCATAAGTAATTATCCATCACAGTACCCAAAGCAATCTTGGTTACAAAACAATATAATTGGAACAAAAATTGTGATGTATCAGCTGAGGTGAGAAGCCCAGTTTTATATTCCATGTCAAGAAATAATCAATCCAAAGGTCATATTTCTAGTCTCATGTGGAATGCATTTTCAGTATCATTTTAACTTCTTGATTCATAAACACATTCTAGATTATTTAAATTTCTCATATAGAAAGTATTATTATACACTTTAACTCCTAAAATAATGCTTTTACAGTCCTTTGGTTGCAAACTGTGTTTGTTGCCCTTCTAAAAAGTATTGAGGCATTTGTGATCACCAATATTTTATACTGATTGCTGGTAATCTCTAAAAACAGAATATTCTCATTTTGATAAAACTGGCCTTCTTTATTAGATCACCAACTCTGTAATGCATATAACTGCTTTGATTCTTTCATGGCATGTATGCGGGCTTGTACACTGATCGTATGAAGCCTTTAGAAATTATTTTCTTATCCACTGCAAAGAACTTCGGTTTTAAATAAACAGGGACGTTTCTTCCATTCAAAGGCTACAGATGAAGTTATATTGCTGAAAGGCCATTGCTGAATTAAAATAAAATACAAATGGAAAATATTTTTAAAGCAGGGTTGTTCCTTCTTAGCAGCTAATGTATATCAAAATATGAAATTCACCATATCATTTATAGACTTTAGAGCAAATGTTTGGAACTATCACAAAACCCTGCATGAATGAAACATTCTGGACAGACAATGAAAATAGTTTGTCTTTCCTGGATGAATGGAATCTCATTCTAAAAGAGAAAGTATGAGAAAATGAAAAGTTTCCTTGAATGCTAGTAGTCTAGGAAATTTAACTGTAACATAGTTTTACAGCAAATGGTTGGGATCCATATACAGTACAAATTGAAACAGAAAGTCACTTCAAAAGCAATAACTAACAATTATACCATAGAGGTTACAACAACAATCCCAGTCTGCTTTATTTAGAGAAATTAGAAGCCTTTAATTTGCAATCATTTTCAGTTATTTTTTAAATCAGATAATCACTGGGAGTAACTCTTTTGAAATGTAACAAGAGGTCATTTTACATTAAGAAGACTTTTTTGCACTTGATATAAGCAGGTTAAATACATGCATTAAGAGGCTTTTCATCTTTTTCTTTAGTTTATTAAGTAGCTCTCAAAAACAGTTAGTGACTGTGGTGAAACAAAGTAATGTCTATATTACTTACTTTTTTCCTTGCTTTCCCAAATATATATTCATCCAGCAAAAGCAAGAGACTATTACAATTTGATGGCAAAATGAGATCGATTCTATAAGATCCTAAATGGGGAAGAGGCTGACAACTGCATGCATGATTCCCATATGATCTTGTGTGGAAGATCTTATCTTCAAATAACAACCACTCCAACCATGTTTAATTTTAGATCAGACAAGATTGGGTAATTTATTGAAACTTAAGCTGGGATGGACAACATAAGCTAAGTTGTTTTACTGGGAAATAAGGAAAATGTTCAGGAAAAAACAATGGCACATAATTTTCATTGAGCTATTAAATATGATACAAAGATGTCTATGTAGTCCCCAGAAGTAGAGCACAACTCAATGGAATCTTTATTATTAAGTAAAAAATTGATCAGAAATAACTTCAGATGGCAGGCACCAACATTTGATTGATTCTGAGCAATGTTGCAAGCATGCTTTTTATAACAATAAAAATAAATAAAATGGTCTGCAGTTGGTATGAATAGAGATGAGAGCACAAAAAACTTGTGAGATTGGACTCAATGTTTTAAATGATTAAGCTCCCTGATTTGGCTATCTGATTAGATTTGGCTACCTCACTTTAATATATATTTGTATGAATGTGTCTGTTTGTCTGTGATCTGGGTACAATGGATGCTATCCAGTAGTGTCACTGATGCATGGTTCCAATGGGTGTATTGATGCCAATGCTTGAAAAAGAGTACTTAGACTTCATGATTGGTTAAAAAAAGCAGAGATTATAAATATGTACAGGAAAATTTCTATGAAAGTTAGAAATCAAAATAAGCTTTGTGAAGAATGTCTAGAATAAATGCTATAAAAATAACTTGATATACAGACCACATGGAATTATGTAGTTCAGAATACCATATAGAATAATATAGGATTTGAATTCATGCTAAACCTTGTCAATGGTCCTATTCATGATCTTCTGGCTAGGTTTACAGTTGCATACCACTGAATGCCAGCTGCCAGCGACTCTCCTGATTGAGGGCATTATAGGGCCATTAGGTCAGCCACTGCTCTGATGATTATTCTCATTTTCACAAAAGCACAGCAATCAAGCTTGTCCACAATTTTAATTTGGAAAGGCTCTGTTTTACCTATACCTTTCAATGAAATAATCTTTACCTAACTAAGATGAAATACTTTATGATTTAGATTTAGCCAAAATGTTTTTAAGGTACTGTTGTCTTAGTACATCTTGTTTCAACAAAATGTGTACAAAAATGTCCACTTTTGCTTCTACTTTAAGTTATTTATTTATTTGTTTGTTTATTTTCTTAGCCATCTATCTCTAGTCAAGTCATATAACAGGAAACTCAGAAAAGTGAGACTTCATATTTATAAGACTCAATACTTTTATCATGATTATTCATTTTGCATCATCAATATTCATGGTGCTTCATGCTCTTGCTCTCAAAAAGTTTACAATTTAAAATCTGCTATAAAAAATAGAGGAAGCAAAAATGGAATATGAAAATGGATAAGAAAAAAGAGATTATTTCAACGTGTACTTTGATTACTGATTATTTCTTTTTCACTGTAAGCTTTGATCTGTTATCCAGTCAGGAAATAAAATAAATGATTTAGTTACAACCATTTCTGTAACAGTTTCAATTCTTATCCAGTATTGTTATTATAGAATTTGGCACTGATTTTTTTATAGCTAAGTAGCTGAAATTGGGAGAATCTACAGGAACAGTCTGATGTTCTTCATGATGTGAGCATTTCAGAACAGTGTGAAATAAAATACAGATAAATCCTGACATACTACTTCATTCTGAGACAGGATAATTGTTCAACAGTGAAATATGTTTAAGTAGCATTTGATGAGATAAATTTTCCTGTAATAATTTTTGAAAGGATCAAATCAATCAGTTTTGCGTTCATGGAAATAAAGAGTGCTTGGATTCAATAAAAGAAACAAAGTAAAGTGCAGTCTTAGTGATAGAAAATATTTATAAAAACACACTCCCTAAAAATATGTTGTGAAAGTATGTATTTCACCATGACTCCGTAATAAAAATATCCACAGTTAATATATGAAGCAATAGTAGCTTAATTTAGCATAGTTAAATTCTGTTTTGCCTTTCCTGGACTCTATATGTACAGCAATCATATTTTTGAGAAAAAATTACTAATTACTTAAGTGTTACAGGTTGCATCCAATGGTATTTTTCAGTTCACAAAATATTCTTTAATCCACCATTGGATTAAAATCACTTCCATTTCTTATTCTTCCAATTCCTTTATCTTCCAATCACCCTAATTTTCACTTTCATTCTGCTACTTGTTTCTGTTTTTCCTTGCACTAAAAATGAACCTCTATTGTTTGAGATATTTTTAGATAGTGTGCCTAGACTATTTCTTATCATAGTCAAATATTCTTTATTACACAAATACAACATAACGTAATTTTCAGAAGATACTAACCATGACAAATGAATTATGACAATAATATTGTCAATTGTCAAGCCAGAAAAGCAAGCAGCCAGCAGGTATTAGACAAGTGATGGCAAATCTTTTTGTTGTGGTGTGCCAAAAGTGTGTGTGCGCCAGCACCCACAATGCAATGTGCATGCATGCACAATACCCTGCCCCGCCACCCCCTTACCTGCGTTGTGCATGTGCGCACCTCCCAGCTGATTTTCGGTCCGTTTGAGGCCATTTTTGCACCACCTCCCGGAGGTGCAAGGGAAGACTCTGCAGCTTGGGGAGGCCAAAAAACAGGCCTTCTGGAAATTCCAGAATGCCCGTTCTCAGCCTCCAGAGGGCCTCTGGAGCCCAGGGGAGGCCATTTTCACTCTTCCAGAGGCTTGAGAGAAGCCTCTGCAGCCTTGGGAAGCTGAAAATGGGCCTGTTTTAGCACTTCCAGTATTTCTGGAAGACCTGTTTTTCAGCCTCCTGAGTCTGCAGAGGTTTGTGTCGAGCCTCCGGGAGGGCAAAAATGGCCTCAATGGGCCAAAAATCAGCTGGGAGGCACGTGCATGTGCAGTGCAAGTAAGTTTGGCTTGGGCTCGCATGTCTGCACAAATGGCTTTGTGTGCCACCTATGGCACGCTTGCCATAGGTTCGCCATCACAGTACTAGACTAATGATTGGAAGCCTCCCAAGTTTGTTATAAGATGGGTAGCTAAATAAATATCTATTTTCAGTTAAGAACTTATTTAAAAAAACATCTGAAAGTTTTTAAGATACTTTATGCCAGGGGTTCCCAACCCACGGTTTGTAGACCGGCACTGCGTGGCAGCATGCCAGAAACCAGGCCATACAAACAAGCAAAGCCCCATCCGTGGCATGCAGGTAGTATGCAAAACCATGCTTGCACCAGTCCATGGAAAAGCCTCTCTCCATGGAATCAGTCTCTGGTGCCCAAAAGGTTGGGGGTTGCTGATTTTATACATTAGTTCAGCAGAACTCTTGAAAACCTTTAGAGATTTGATTCTTTCTACAACCACTGAGCTGAGTTGGGACACTATGAGACGCCTGATACCAGACATCAAGCAAAGAGAACTGGAACAACAAAAACTGATATTAAAGAACTACAGGAAAACCAAATCCCGGTAGTGGGCCTTGGACATTTCTTAGTTGAATTTAAAAACACACTGAAATCCTGTCTCTAACAATCGTCGACTATGATCACCCTAGCCTGCTGGGTATCGAATGGCTCGTGCCCCTGGGAATCGGAGTGACAGGGATCAACAGTGTCGTTGCGGCCAACTGGGAAGAGAACCTGTTGAAAGAGTTCCGGGATGTATTCGACGGGACCCTAGGCAAGTACAAGGGGACACCAATCTCATTTAGCCTAGACCCAAAGATAGCTCCCATCAGGCTCAAAGCCAGATGCATTCCCTTTGCCTTAAAACCAAAAATAGATGAACAACTAAACAAACTTAAAGCACAAGGGGTGTTAGAACCAATTGACCATGCCAGGTGGGAAACACCCATCGTGACTCCTGTCAAACCAGATGGGTCAGTGCGCATCTGTGGAGACTATAAGGCAACCCTAAATCATGCGCTCCAGCAAAGTGCATACCCAGTACCGGTAGTGCAACACTTATTGCACTCACTAGGGGGAGGAAATTTTTTTGCGAAGCTTGATCTCGCACAAGCGTATCAAGAGCTACCAGTTGACCCCGCAACTGCAGAGGCACAGACTATAGTCACACACAGGGGGGCATTCAAGTGCAACCTACTACAATTTGGCATTAGCGTTGCCCCAGGCATTTTCCAAAGTCTCATGGAGCACCTTCTAAATGGAATCAAGGGAGTCATCCCCTATTTTGATGATGTACTGGTGTCAGCAAAAACGCAAACCAATTAGAAAGTAGACTAAAAGAAGTCTTGCGACGATTCAGAGACGCAGGGCTTAAAGTCAAGAGAGAAAAATGTAAATTCCTTATTTCCGAACAGAACATTAACCAGCACAAATAATAACAAACAGAAAATACTTTATATAAAGTTAATTAAAATATCTTCCCCACCGGAGTTCCATGTGCACCAAGTTAAACATCACCAGAGCTGCATATTTACTCATATCCTACACCCCCTCACAAAGACCATGTTCCCTGTAAAAGTACCTGATCTTTTGTTCTCCATTTTGAAGCTATTTTCAAGTTCTGCTTCTATGCTTTCAAATAAACTTATCTGCCTCCTCTCCAATTGTGTGTCCATTATCATTCTTACTCAACCCAGATTGAAACTGGACCAGAACAGTCTTTGGACACTCAAATTACATTCCTTTTGTGGCACACATTCAATTAGCATCTTTTAATTATTATAAAAAGAACAAATTCACAGTGCTAAATCTATTAGCAACCCTCCTTCATTTTGTATAATTATCTTTATTTCAGGAAATAAAATAAATAAGCATCAGCCTGGGATAGCATTTTCACTGATACAACCCAGTCAAATTTCCATCTGGACTTATAGTATTATAAAAACCATCTCTTCACAGGATGTTTACTAATCTTATTTTTACAACAAGATTAAAAAAAATTATAATTGACTTGAAAACAAATCCCAGAGCAGAGATTTGCCCCCCATGTCATATGCTATAAATCAATTACAGAACTTTGAACGCAATTTAGGAAGACCAAGTCAAAAAACTGAAAGCACCCATGACAAGCTATGTTCAACTGGAAAGCCAAGAGCAACCCTGTCTTTAGGCAGAATTGACTTGGGTATGTGTGAGAGAGATGAGTGAGGGGACAAATGACAGGATCGGAAACAGTAGCAATCTGTATTTTCACAATATGACAGTAATTTCATGTAGGAAATGATGAGCATTCTTGTGATGACCTGGTGTGTACCACAAATATAACAAAAACCAAAACCTAAATAAAGATCCTTTAATGCCTTCAACTTGGTTTCACTGTTCATTTGTTCACAGTTGGAGATTAAACTATTTTCAAAATAACATTCCAAATGAAAGAAATACAGTGCAAATTCAAAGAGCAGATAATGAAACAAAAACCAAAAACAAACCACACTGAATAAAGTTCCATGACAGACCAGGATAAATAATTACAAACTTCAGGAAGATAACCAGGTACAGTCCGTTGGAAGAACGCCAACCAAGATAANTCCATGACAGACCAGGATAAATAATTACAAACTTCAGGAAGATAACCAGGTACAGTCCGTTGGAAGAACGCCAACCAAGATAAACCTAATCTAGGAATAAATTTGTCTCCAGCGTTTGTTAGCACACAGGTCCAAACTCTTTTGCAGATCTCACACCTGCAACCCATGAAGAGGATCATGGCCCTCTCTTTCTGAGTAGACCATGTTTTACCCTGATCCTCTCCTCCCTGCATGATCTAGGATGGATAGGGGATGGGCCTGGATCCTCCTCTGACTGCTCAGACAGCCTCTGCCCTTCCCCAGCCTCCTCCACAACATCTGGAGCCACACTTCCACTCCCTGTTGGCTGTTCCTCCTCTCCCTCAGAGTCAGTCTCCACCAGGGGCATCACAATTCTAGACCTGTGATGGCGAACCTATGGCACACGTGCCAGAAGTGGCACGCAGAGCCATCTCTGCTGGCACACAAGCTGTCACCCCAGCTCAGCTCTACTGTGCATGCACGGGCACCTGCCACCAACCAGCTGATTTTGGGGTATCTCCCATGCATGCGCAGGGGGCGAGGCGCATGCGGGAGACATATGCACAGAGGGTGGGGAGGTCACATGTGCATTGCATTATGGGTACACTTTCGGCACACAATGACAAAAAGATTAGCCATCACTGTTCTAGATTACGCTAAAGCCTGTCTATAAGGGAGATGGGCGGTTAAGAAGTTGATAAATAAATAAATCCCAAAATGCTAGGAAATTCCTGGAAGCCTGGCAGTCAGACAAATTGGCCATCAACAAGTACATAGAGATAACAGCATTTACACACTAGAAACAAGAAAAAGAAATAAATAGAAGAAGCAATTAGAAAGTTAAAAAGAAGCAATAAAAAAGCTAAAAAGGAAACAAAAAGACCAGAAAAGCTCCTTGCCAGCAATCAACTCCCAGATAAGCAAATATTAATATCAGAACACCAGATAAAGAACATCCTAATTAAAAAAAACTATCAAGAAAAAACAGCATCTTCATTGGCAACACAAGTTACTAGATATAGAGAACAAATCCCACTCTCTTTTCTAGCACTGAAGATGTTATCTAGCTTGGTAATGAAGTGTCTGCAAGAAAACAACCAAGCTCAGAAAGCACCAAGGTCTCCACAGAGTAGCAATCTCTTAAGTTTCTCTTGCATCCTCATCCATTTCTCTATATTAGAAGTAGGGCTGTGGATGTCATGGACTTGCCCCAGGGGTGGGATTCAACCAGTGTTACTACTGGTTTGGTGACTATGTTTTGCCTTTATTATGTAGAATACTCTGGCCCAGGCCTTAATGGCCCACCTATTAATAAAGCTGGGGATGAGTTTCTGCTTCTGAAGTGAGTTTCTGCTTCTGAGTTTCTACTCTTTTTAGGGGAAATATTCTGCCTTTTTAATATTTTCTAAAATATTTCATTTTCCGAGGAGACGGGTGAGTTTTAACTTCCAGCACTAGGAAATGAACAGAGGCAGCAGTGACAGATTTCCACAAGGATAATTTAAGATTATATATTTAATGCAGATCATACATCACCTTTTCTCTCACCCAATTTAGATGTGCTCTCATTCTTCTATTTCAACACACTTGCTCTTGTGACTACAATGACTGTAACTTGAGCTAATTCAATATATTCTTCTTTAATACAACTTTTATAATAGTCTTCAGACAGACATCATAAATCCTCTTTGATAAGGGACTCTGGGAGAACAGACTATTTTTAAATCCACTTTTTACTTTCAGAGTCATACCCTAAAACCACCTACACAATAGCCACATTTGTTGTTGTAGCCACATTTGTTGTAGCAAAACCTGGCAGCAAAAATTACTCAACAATATGTTTTCTTTCCTTTTAAATGTTTGATTTTATCTGGCTGTTTCTATTGTTGACCTCTGATGATTAAAATAAATTGAATTAGATGAATATTTGCGCTTTCAGACTAGCTTCTCACAACTTGTAAAGTTATTAGCTTAAACTACAATTAGCAGGACCATTGCTAAGACACATTTTACAGAATACACTGGGTTGGCTTGTGCTGTTTGCTGATAAAAACCAAACAAACCATATCATTGCTAATTGTTATATCAGAACTCTAATATTCAGTACTGCCTTTGACAACTGCAGAATTATTAGAGGCACAGATTTTATTCCACTTACACTGTTTAAACAAAATTGCCTAAAGGAAAACAGCCTAAGACAAAAAAACAAGAAGGAAATATACCAGTCCCATATTACTTAACTGTATGGGATCCAATTGCTGCAGGCTTCTGTAACTAGGGGAAAAAAATATAAAATAGTTATCTAAACTTGTTGATCAGGTTGTAAAAATTGAATATTGTGCAAGTAATAGTAAAGCAGGAATTGCAGGAAAATTAATAACCCACAGGATAAGAATCAGTTTTCTATGTAATAGTTTAAAAGTTTCACTGAGAACGTCCTTGATAACCAAAATTAGAGGTAAAGTTGTGCTCAGTCTCCAGCTATCTAAATAACTGCACAAGTTCATATGGAGGTGGATGGATGGACTAAACCAGTGGTGCCCAAAGTGGGTGTTACTGTCCCCTGGGGAGTAGTGGGATGCCTTAGGAGGGTGCTAAGAGGCAAGGGGGCTGGCAGGGGGCACTAAGAGGTGGGGGGGGGNAGGCAAGGGGGCTGGCAGGGGGCACTAAGAGGTGGGGGGGGGATTTGAGGTGCCGGCCCTGCAGGTTCACTCATTGACTGGAACACCGTTCCAAAGCTAGCGCCTCCAATGCAGAAGCGGTGGCACGTCATGTGCCGCCAAGGCCACGTTTGATGTGCCGCCACTGCCGCCTCTTAGCGCCCCTCTGCTGGCCCCCTTGGGGATGCTAAGAGGCGGCAGGGGGGCATTCGAAGTGCCAGTCCTTCAGGTTCAACCATTCGAGGTGCTGCCGCTCTGCCGCCTCTTAGCATCCCCAAGGGGGTCAGCAGAAGGGCGCTAAGAGGCGGTAGGGGGGCGGCATGTCGAATGTGGCCATGGCTGCATGTAATGTGCCACCGCTTCCGTATTGGAGGTGCAAGCTCCGGAGCGGTGCTAGTCAATGGGTGAAACTGCAAGGCTGGTTGGTGCCTCGAACACCCCCCTGCCGTCTCTTAGCCCCCCTGTGCCAGTCCCCTTGGGGACGCTAGGAGGCAGCAGGGGGGTGTTCAAGGCGCCGGCCCTGCAGGTTCATCCACTGACTGTAGTAATGCTCCAGAACCGGTGCCTTGAATGCAGCAGCACGTTGGGAAAAGCCTCTGCTACCGCTTTCCCAAAGTGCCACTGCTGTCGCATTCTGTCTGCCTGTCTGTCCGTCCGTCCATCTGTCCATCCATCCATCCAAAAGGTCTGTCTGTCTGTTTGCCTGCCTGCCTTCCTGTCTGTCTGTCTGTCTCTCTCTCTCCATCCATCCATCCATGTTTGAAGCGCCGGCCCTGCAGGCACATCGGGAAAGGAGAACAAAGCCAGTCTGAAGGGGAGGGAGGGAAGGAGGGAGGGAGGGAGAGAGAGAGAGAGAAAGAGAGAGACCTGATGCATCAGATTGAATGAGGCCTAGTTTAGACTGAGGCCACTTATTTCCTCATTGAAACCTCTTTGGCTTCTATTAAAGGTTTTGTGGACGAAATATAGGCCAAGACTATCAGGAAGCTCTCACTTTTTGTTGAGGCTTTAAACAGGATCCTTGACCAGATCTCCACCTTGAAAAATTACTTTTCCCCAATGTATTACAGTGCAATTCTGAAGAAGGCAAACAACAAAATGTACTTGTAAATTTACAAGAACACAACACACACAACACAACATACACACTTACTCCCTTCTAACCCTGCTGGAGCAGATGATTGGACTAGGAATAGATATTCTCATTAATCTTTCTCCTCCCTCCTCTCCTATTTTTTTTTCTTTCTGTCCCTTCCTTCCATCCCCCCCTTCTTGTTCCTTTTTCTTTCTTTCCCTTTTCTCTTTATTTCTTCCTCTCTTTCTTTTTCTCTCTCTCTTTCCCTCTCTCAGGATCATCCCTTTGGATCACGGTCGCCAAACTTTTAGAACCTCAGGGACCACCAAACTCGTAATTTTAAATCCCGGAGACCACTAATACGAATTTTGACTGACGGTGCCTTTTGGCACTTGGTGGCGAGAGAGAGAGAGAGAGATCTGATTCCAAACCTCTCTCTCTCCTCTCTCTCACACACAATCGGGCAGGGGTGGATTTAGACCTCTGGTCTAAAGCTGTCAAAACGTCCAAAAAATTGGTCAAGTAGCTCTGGGGAGGCCAGGCATAAATTAAACACTTGCTAAACAACTGGTCATTAAGTGAGGACCATTTGTATTGGTTTGCCAGTCCACTCTGGCCACACCCACCCAGTCACATGACCAGCAAGCCACACCTACCCCAAGTCATAGTGACAGTCATGTGACCAGCAAACCACACCCTCAAATTAGGCCACACCCACAGAAATTTGAATCCCACCCCTGGGTGGGGGACCCCGAGGATGAGTTTGTAGCACCACGGGGGCAGTGGACCAAAAATGTTTGGGAACCACTGGACTAGTCACACAGACAATACAGATATAGTTTGTCAATTGTCTGCCTGCCTGCCTACCTATTATCTATCTATCTATCTATCTATCTATCTATCTATCTATCTATCTATCAATTATATAATTTGGATCTATCAATCTTTATATTAGTGGCACAGTGGTTAGAATGCAATACTGCAGGCTACTTCTGCTGACTGCCAGCTGCCTGCAATTTGGCATATCGATTCTCATCAGGCTCAAAGTTGACTCAGCCTTCCATCCTTCCGAGGTGGGTAAAATGAAGACCCAAATTGTTGGGGGCAATATGCTGACTCTGTAAACCACTTAGAGAGGGCTGTAGAGCACTGTGAAATGCTACATAAGTCTAAGTGCTATTGCTATCTAGCTATCCTTGGTCTAATGTATAGCTCCAAGATCATCCAGTGGCCTTCCATTCTGCAACAATTGAAGTTTCTGAACGCTGTTCAAGGGCTGTCCCTTATAAAGCACATTGCAATAGTTCAATATGGAGATGACTCGAGCGCAAGTGACTGAGCAGAACCTCCCAATCCAGATCAACTGGCACCTAAGACAAAGCTGTGCAAAGCTGTGCCCTCCTAGCCACGAGTGCCACCTGTTCATTGAGCAGTTGTGAATCTAAGGCAGGGATGTCAAACTGGCGGCCCATGGGCCGGATACATCACGCACAGGCCACACCCACCTGTTCCACAAGTGGGAAAGATATCACAAAACATCAGGTGATGGCAACCTCACGTGGAAAATTTGACACCCATCATCTAAGAAAAACCTCCACATTGCACACCAGATCTGAGGCAATACCATCCCATCCAGCAGCAAAGGTGGCATAGTATTACAACCATTAGGCCCCCAAAATCTAAAGCCAGTCTTGCCACAGTTCAGCTGAACCCTAGTGTTCCCCATTCAGATCTGCAGACTGCAAACCCCAAGATAACACATTTATTATTATTATTATTATTATTATTATTATTATTATTATTATTATTATTATTATTATTATTATTTTGATCTGAGAAAAAAAAGTGAAGCTTCTTTTTAAAAAAATAGATTCCTTTTGCCTTTCTCTATCAGCTCTGCTGTAGCTGGCTTAAACTTTCCTACCACAAACAGGCATCTACCAAACAGCACAGCATAACATGGAGATATCACTTTACATCCTTCATGATGAAACCAATAGCCAGGTAGTAAAATTAAGTGTAGCAAAACAGCACTGCAACACAGAATTGCTCAGAATAACTGCTTTAATTCGTACCAGCTTATTGCAAGATTGAAACAGTAAGAATGTAATGACAGGACTATCCCTGATTGCCTCCTGAACAGAAGGGACATTGAAGAATTGGGAAATCTGCTCTTGGTGCTTTAGGAAAATATGGGGAGAAAAGTTCTAAATCAAAATACTGAGCGTGATTCCTCTCTCTTCAATCTGTTTTTTCTTTTTAATTTCATTCAGCTCCGGTTACAAGGAATGGGGTGCAGGACAAGGGGCACCAGGAGTCTAGAAATGGGCAGAAAGTCTTGCAGGTGGATCTGCCCGTTTCCGATATGATCTGGCAGGGAGGTTTTTTTTCTCTCTTTCCGCCAGCTGGAAAAGCGGGGAAGAGGAAAATCGGCAAAGCCAAAATAATCAGCTACTCCTTTGCCTATCACGCATTCTCCACATGTCATCCGGACTGCACCGCTGCCCAGCGATCCAGTCCAGTCCCGACGTATACTGGATGCACGCCAGCAACGCAGAAGCAAAGCCCATGCTGCAATACTCTGCAGCTGATTCGTAGATGAATCGCCCTTCTAGAATAGTTGTTAAAATTAAAGAATATTGCAATATTTGCAACCTAACAGGCACGAAAACAAAACCCCTTATAATCCTGAAACGCGGGCGTGGGTATGTAACAGAATATCGTGCTTAGATCCAAATCTTTTGACCACGCATATGTCTCAAGTAAGATTAAAAAACATCCTGGCGAACGTGTGCACACGCTTGCCGTCAAAATGTTTGTTTTTTAAAAAAAACTTTGTACTGCCTCCTTGTATGTCATATGATGGAACTGGGACCAGAAGGATTTGCCCTAGTCCTCCAAGAATATTAGACGCGGGAAAAATGTCGGCCATTTCGCTATGTGAGCCCGGAAGCGTTCCGAAAGAAAAAGGAAGCTGCGTGTACGCATGCGTAGTTGCAATCGAATGTCTCGCAGGTCTTGCACAATTGCTGGAAGGTCGCGCTCCGCATTGAATGGCATCGGCGACTCTTGCAACGAGGAGAGCGATCCGAGAGTGGAGAGTGCCGTAAGTGAACGCAAGATGGATGAAACGGGATGGATTGTTCTCGGGCTGTTCCTGGCGAGTTTGCTGACGGGACTGTTGTTTTGCAGACACCGAGCTGTATATCTGCAGTTGGGCCAGCGGTGCAGTTTAAGTAACAGATAACAGAATAACAAGAGTTGGAAGGGACCTTGTAGGTCATCTAGTCCAACCTTCCGCCCAAGCAAGAGATCCGACCTACACCATTTCTGACAGATGACAATCCAGTCTCTTTTTGAAAGCTTCCAGCGGTGAAGCTCCCACAACCTCTGAAGGCAAGCTGATCCATTGGTTGATTGTTCTCACTGTCAGAAAAGTAATCCTTATTTCTAGATTGAATCTCTCGAAATATATGATCTTCCATGCCTGTTGCCTGTAGTGCAACTTATTTCCCACAATTTCTTCCTTTGGAGGCTTGTGGCTAATGTTCTTCACAAAAACGTCAGGAAACATTTAATTTAACAGTACCTATTGGACAAACCTCCTGTATTTGTACAACTGCACTCCCATGCTTTTCCAGAAAACTGGAATGCACTAGACTGAGAACGGTTGTAATAAAGCAGAGGTAGACAATTTGCACTATTCCAGATATAGCTGAAGTTTTAGCTGTCCCCACTGGCCAGCCATGAGTTACAATTGGTCAACAAAACTGTGCAGTGTTTCATATTCAGTATTCCAAAAGTATCCCAGTATCCCAAAAGTGCTTGGAATACATAGGAGCATGAATGCAATATTTGCCTGTGGGTCTTTAAACCTGCCCTATCTTTTCCCTTGGATCCTGCCACAGCTAAGGAAAGATTGGGTGTTCCTGAGATAAAATATAACTTATTTTTAAAAAAGTTACAGACGGGTTACAACGATGCCCTCATTATCCCAAGCACTTTGGGGGCACTGAATTTGAAGCACCATGCATCCTATTCAGCAAATCTATCTATCTATCTGTCTGTCTGTCTATCAAATCAATCTATCTATCTATCTATCTATCTATCTATCTATCTATCTATCTATCTATCTATCTATCTATCTATCTAATCTGCCGCAATGGTTAGAAGGCTATTTCTTTTGTCTGCCAGCTGCCTGCAATTTGGCAGATGGAATTTCACCAGCTCAAGGTTGACTCAGCCTTCCATCCTTCCCAGGTTGGTAAAATAAGGACCCAGATTGTTGGAGGCAATATGCTGACTCTGTAAACTGCTTAGAGAGGACTGTAAAGTACTGTGAAGTGGTATATAAGTCTAAGTGCTATTGCTGTTGCTAAAATGCCAATTTCATTCTGAAAAGTAACTGGATGGTATGGCTGAATGGAGACCTTTTATTCCCCATTTGCATTCTTTACAGTTGATTGATTTGTTATTTTCCTTCAAGTCACTGTTGACCCTTAGCAACCACATAGACCAATGTTTCCCAACTTCAACAACTTTAACATGTATGGACGTATTGGTTGGGGAAGTCTGGGAGTTGAAGTGCACTTATTTTATATTTGCTGAGGTTGAAAGATAATTCTCTACAAGATAACCTTCTACAGGATATCTATCACCAGTTGACTCTTCAAGTCATCCAAAAGTGTACTCATCCACCACTGTAATCAGGCAGCCAGGTTACTGCTGGTTGTCCTCATCTTTATTTTCTTTCTGCCTTTTCCACCATTATGGTCTTCTAAATGGAGCTGGGTAACCTTTGCCTTGAGTTAGAATTGTGCACAATTACCTCATCATTAATAATGCTTATTTGCTTCCTTGTCATACTGTATGATAACACTGTAAACATAATAATGAGTGGTATGAAATAACTGTTTCTTTCTGCATCAAAATTATGCAAGATCTAATGTTACAAGAAATGTGTGCAATATAATAACCATGTCCATACAAAGCAGTAAGATAATGAAAACTTACCCAACTTTTAGGTACATTGAATGGAGTAATGTTTAAGTAGGAGCTAGGATGTTTAATATTTAATGTATTTTATTTATTTGGATGCTTATTAAGGAAAGGGTTGCTTGTTTTAGTAGAGCAGTAGAAATAAAAATAAAGCAATAGTGAAAGAGAAAGGAAAGGAGAAAAGGAAGCAACATATCAACCCAGAAATATATATAGTGCATACATACATTTTTGTCAAATTCTAATAAAAGATTGCCATATTTTATTATGCCCTTCATTATGTAATCTATGTTTGTTCTAGTTGCAAGTACTATCAATCCGCTGAGTAATTTGGGTCATTAATGCACCTTTCCAATAACCCCTGTCTGTTGTCCAGCCATCAATTTCCATGTAATAGATAATGCAATTAAAAAAATGGATATCCAAGAATATTAAAACTTTACTCAAAGTCAAATTAATATATGTAATTTCTCAGATCATTTTAAAGTTATTTATTTCTGCTCATTTCAGCAAATACAAAGCTAGCTGATTCCTGCATTATATTTCCTTGTAATTGTTACACAATTTACAATATCAAAATGTGATTTGAGAGATCTGGGTTTTTTGTCTGTTGCTCAATTGGAGTTCAGGATGGATCCAGTTAAATTGCCAGCTACATTTTTAAAGTCCAAACTACTATTTATCTAAATACTATAAGCAGAAGCTGTTGTAACAATTTTTATCATAAAATATAAAAGGAAAATTCCACTCCTCTTTACCCACTTTCTCTCTTTCTCTTTCATGTCCCTAAAAAGGTTTAGAAAAGAAAAATGTTTAGGTTTTTTTTTAAAACCTAAGAAGTAGGTTAAGGATATACTTGGATTTCTTTCCATTCTTCCTATTGGTTGGGGGTCTAGAGATAATTAGCACTTATAAATTTATTTAAATTCATATGAGGATTTTAAATGTGATTTATTTATCGTACATGTATTTAGAAGGTTGGTGGGACACCTTTTGATGGTTCTTTGAGATAGTCTCTGCAAACAAGCTTTTCAAGTTTTTTTTCTAGAAACACCTTATTTTCATATCATTTTACAAACCAGAATAGTTCTTATTTACTAGTCAATGCAGTATGAATTATTTTATCATACAATGGCATACAGCACAGTGTAGCTTATAAGCTTAATTATGTGAAATTAGTTTTTGCTACTTTTTCTTTTCCTGCAGATTTGGATCTGAAGCTTCCTCAATGAATCTTAAAATGGATCAACTTTTTAAAACAGGAAAAATAGTACTGCCTTGTTTACCTAATTGGGTCGTGTGGTGTCAAAGACATAGGTCTTACGGCAATTTTCATAAAAAACAAAAGCTTTTTCCACAAATGAACCTGCGGGATGACACTGAAGCATTCCAGGAGAGCAGAACTGGAGAACCGATGTGTAAAAGCCAAACATTGATGTTACAGACTGGATTGATTTGTCCTGCCAATCCCGGATGCTATTACTATATGCCTTATACTGTCCGAACATTGGAGAAGCTTATCAGAGTTTTAGACCAAGAAATGCAAGCCATAGGTGGCCAAAAAGTGAACATGCCCACATTATGTTCCGGAAAGCTCTGGAAAGCCAGTGGAAGATGGGAACTGATGGGCAAAGAGCTTCTGCGAGTGACAGACAGGCATAGTCAAGAATATTGTTTAGGGCCTACCCATGAAGAGGCCATCACAGACCTAGTAGCTTCTCAAGGCTCCTTGTCTTACAAACAGCTTCCTCTTTTGTTGTATCAGGTGACGAGGAAGTTTCGAGATGAGCCGAGACCTCGTTTTGGGTTACTCCGTGGCCGAGAGTTCTATATGAAGGATATGTATAGTTTTGACACCTCTGAGGAGGCTGCCCTCCAGACCTATTCTCTTGTGTGTAAAGCTTACTGTAACATATTCAGCCGGTTGGGGCTTCAGTTTCTGAAAGTCCAAGGAGCAACAGGAAGTATCGGAGGAACATTGTCTCATGAATTCCAGCTACCTTCTGATGTGGGTGAGGACCGATTGGCGATGTGTACCAACTGTGACTTTTCAGCCAATCTAGAGTTAGTCAAGTCAGATGAGATGCGTTGCCCTGTTTGCAAAGGAGAACTGGTTGAGAAGAAGGGGATTGAAGTGGGCCACACATTCTTCTTGGGAACTAAATATTCTTCAGTTTTTAAAACTACTGTCCAAACCGCTGACAATATACCTGTTCTAGCTGAAATGGGATGTTATGGGTTGGGTGTCACCCGCATCCTTGCGGCCTCCATTGAGTTGCTTTCAACAGAGAATGCCATTCGTTGGCCGAACCTCATAGCACCCTACCAGGTTTGCCTTATTCCTCCCAAAAGTGGCAGTAAGGCACAGAAAACAACAGAACTCATAGAAGATTTACACAGGTGTGTTGCTGAAGCCATACCCCAGCTTAAAGAAGAACTTGTGCTGGATGACCGGACTCAGTTCACCATTGGGAAAAGGTTAAAAGATGCAGACAAACTTGGCTATCCTTTTGTTATAGTATGTGGGAAGAAGGCTTTGGATGACCCTCCTCTCTTTGAAGTATGCAACCAAAACACGGATGAAACCCTATTCCTCACCAAAGAGGCCACAATTGACTTGCTACGTAAAATCCAAATTCCCTAAAGACTCAATTGGGGGTGGTGATGGTTCTAAAATATTAAAACTTTGTCATATGAAAGCATACAATAATTTGGGTATGTTGGATTTTTTATTGTTTTGATTTCTAGTTTGTAACCCAGGCATCCCAATGAAGCAGAATGATGGTGCCTATTTTGCTGAAGCTTTGCGTGTGTCACCCTTACTAGATAGGGTGTACAGGAAACATGATCAGAAAAGAAAATTGTACTTTATTGGGGGGGTTACATGAACAGAATCCTTCAAGTTTGGGCATTTCTCCCCACATCCCCTTTATAATCGCAAAACTAGAGACAGTCTCTTGCCCCTCCTATGGCTGCTTTTTAATTTACTTATTATTTTATATTTTTAGAAATAACTTAAGGCAGCACACATATCCAATACATCTTCCTCCTTTTATTTTCCCCACAACAACCCTGCAAGATGAGAGTAATTAGCCCAAGGTCATCCTGCCCAGTTTCATGGCCAAGGCAGGATTTGAACTTACCATCTCCTGCTTTTTAGCCTAAAGCCTTAACCATTCGACCAAAGTGGCTCTGTCTTTCTAGCTAATTGTACATTTGAGGTACAGAAACAGCAGGCCAACCTACAGAAATTCTTTTGCTGTTTTTTTTTATACTTGAGAGTGAACTTCTCCCTGTAGAAAGGGCTTCCTTAGCATTCCTAAGTAAAAAAAAAGCTGCTCTCTTTCTTAAATGAGAGTAGACTACCTGTTTGTGTGAGTTACCACATTGTTTTGAGTTCCATTTTTTATTTTGAGAACAGTTTAAACCAGGGTTTCTCCGCCTCAGCAACTTTAAGAAGTGTGTGGACCTGAACACCTTATGATAGTTGGGGAATTCTGGGACTTGAGGTTCACATTTCTTATGTTTGCTGAAGTCGAGAGATACCGATTGAAAATATCAAAAGGCACATCTGTGGAATGCAAGTCCCTAAAAGTCTTCTGTGGTTCAAATTGCATACCTGATCAAACTTTTTCCATGAGAGCTTTTGCCTTGTATTCTTGATCATAAGCCTCAGTGGCGCAGTGGTTAGAATGCAGGACTGCAAGCTATTCCCACTGCAATTTAGCAGATGGAATCAATCCCGCCAGGCTCAGGGTTGACTCAGCCTTCCATCCTTCCGAGGTGGGTAAAATGAGGACCCAAATTGTTGGGACAATATGCTGACTCTGACTCTGCAAACTGCTTAGAGAGGGCTGGAAAGCAGTATAAAGAGGCATATATGCTATTGCTATAAGGTTCTGCCTGCTTCAGAATCTACTTTGGGCTGACTTCATCAGGCAGCAGCCTTGTTTTACGATACCAAAAGGCAATCTCTTTGTTTCCTTCAAAATAAATTGGTCGACGCTTATGCCATTATAGGTAGTTAAAATGAGTGGGAAGAGCGTCCAAATATCGGAAACTGACCGTTCTTTTCTGTCCTATCTGATTTAGCTTTCTTCTTTGTCTTCTTCCTTCTCATATGACTTGAGGACTTCAACTTCCAGAATTGGCTAGCTTGGCAGCTAGTCTACAGGTTGTAAAGTTGCCATAGTTTCCTCACCCTGTCATATAGAAAGCAGGAACTATTTGATTATTCCATAAATCCAAAGTAGCCATTTCTAGAAAATTAGTCTAGAGGCCAAGAGAAACTATCCTGAAGTATCTTTATGGCACTAAAGCCATCTTTTTTCCAGAGCAGGGCTGTCAAAGTCACGGCCCGTGGGCCAGATGTGTTGTGCTGGCCACACTCGGTTTAGCGAAAGGGGGAAAAGTCACAATACATCACATGATGACGACATGAGTTTAATACCTTTGTTCTAGAGCATCCTATTCTAGAACAGTGGAGATTCTCAGTCATCCAAGTCCTGGTTGTCTCAAAGGTGTTTTTTTTCAAGAGGCAACTGGACTTTCTTTAAAAGCAAGACGGTGTTTGATTTCGTTGTACAAGGTGCAAAGACAATAAAGTAAACTAAAACTAAAAAAGAATTTCCAATTGCCTCTTGAAAAAGCACCTTTGGGACAACTTATTCTAGAAACTAGTCTTTCAAAATGTCACCAAACTCATTAGATCTATTTTCCAAAACATACCCTTAGATCTACCATGAGAGTAAGTTGCAGAAGTCTTCAAGTGTATTCATATTATATATTCAGTTTTCTTGAGGTTGGGTCTTTGTGTGGCTCAGGCTGATATGCAAACCCACGGTGAGCTGGTAATTCAATGTACTGTAGGAATTCAGACAAAGTTACTTAGTAATAGAACCAAATGTGTTGTGTACTTCTATCGGGATAAATGTTGCTGTGGAGAGAAGAAAAAAATCTCCCTTGAGTTAAATTCAGTGGCTGACAACTACATGGACCTATAACATTGGTGTTTTCTGGGCAAAAAATGAGGACAATATTTGGCACTGTCACCTGTGATTTTTAAAGTTTAATTTCACCTGCAGTCCTGAGGTTTTCTGCTAGTGGCTCATCCTAACACTAGGATGAGACATAAACCTGCTTAGCTTTATGAGGTTAGCTAAGATCGTGGCTTGCTACCTTGCTGTGGAGCAAAGTGAAAGCAGTCTCTCAGCCTTGGACACACAGGATTTTAAACTTTGAAGAGTTTACATGCAGTGACGCTGGCACAAGAGTTGTAATCTACGACTGCCAGCTGCTTGGCAGTTTTGAGTCTCACCGGCTCAAGGTTGAGTCAGCTTTCCATCTGCGGAAAGGGAACTTCACGAGGATAGTGGTATCACCCAAACAGGAAAAGCCCAAAGGGAATATCAGGCCAGCCAAAAAACAAGCTTGCATGGGAAAAGGAATCAAATAAAAGGTATTAAAGAAACCCCTTAGACAAAAGCCCAAATAATTAAGAAAACTAGGGAAACAAGAAAAGAAAACCCTTACAAACAGAAGACATGCCAAATCAGCAAAAACAAACAGACAAAAGACACAAAATACATCACAAAAGGAGACAGACAGGAGATTGCCACAAAACAAATAGAAAAAAACATTATAAAGCTAAAAGAGATTAGGAAAAAGAACCGATAATACAATCAAGCCACCCCGCAGAGTTTGTCTTCTGCACCAAGTTTGCCCTCAGGCGGAAATAAAGATAAACTCTGACAGGATTTTAAACATGAAACACAAATAACGAACATTCACACACAAAAGGAGAAAAAGGTATAAAAAACCAGGGACTTCCCATAAGAAACTTAGCTAGCCCAGGAACGCAGCCTCCTCGCTATCTCTCGCCTCCCTGAAAAATAAAAAGATCCAGCTTTCAAGCAGTTGTCCTATCCTTGCGCCGGAGCTCTCCCAGCGGGAAAATTCGGATCCTTGGAAGAAAAGCATTTTGACAGCCTTTCAACACATCCTTCCTAGGTCAGTAAAATGTGGACCCAGATTGTTGGGGGCAATAGGCTGACTTGTAAACCGCTTACAGAGGGCTGGAAAGCACTGTGAAGCAGTATATAAATGCTAATAAAGCTGGGCTGATGGACAAGGAAGGCAGAAATCTTTTATTCAACAAAAGTGAACTAGGTACTACACACTTAAGAGGATGTGGAACGGTTATATAAGAATTGTTTTCTCCAGCCAGGTTTTCTAATTAGAGCAGAGATGAGCAAGCAGGGCAACTTTACGACCTGTGGACTTCAACTCCCAGAATTCCTGAGCCACCCACCCACCCCCGTGGTAGAGAAAGCATCCAAGTCAGGATAATGGGAGCTGTAGTCCAGCGGGCCTGGTAGCCGCAGACGGTAAAGGCGAGGGGAGAAAAAACGCCGGTCTCGCGCACCATCGCAAGCCTCGACAGCCCGCGCTCGCCTTTCTCGCCGCTTTCGGCTGCAAGAGCCGCCTCCGGAAGGGCGGAGCGGCCTAGCGAAGCGACGCTTTCACACATGGCGGAAAGCGAGGAGACGGATTGGGATGCCTTCCTCGACAAATTTCAGGGCCCGCAGCGGTACGAGGGGGCCTTCGATCCCACGACGTGGGAGCAGGTAAAGCTGCGGAGCAGGGAGCACTGCCTGGCGGGAGGCTCTGCTCTTTGCCGGGGAGGCGCGTTTCGGGTCTGGAGTGGGCAGCGCTGGTTGGAAAAGAGCGGGTGAGGCGAAGCAAAGCTGCAGGGTTTGATCCAGGGACGAGATCGCCTTTCTTTCTGAGAGATTTAGACCAGGGGTCCCCAAACTTGGCAACTTGAAGACTTGTGGACTTCAACTCCCAGAATTCTCCAGACAGCTATGCTGTCTGGAGAATTCTGGGAGTTGAAGTCCACAAGTCTTCAAGTTGCCAAGTTTGGAGACCTCTGATTTAGACGGTTCTTCCTCCAGAGGTCCCGAAGGGGCGTTTTGATTCTTCCGAGTAGCCCTGTAAGGTGGGCTGAGAGATGGAGACATTGAAGGGGATGACCCTGGTTAAGGCCATCACGGCTGGATAGGGTTCTCCAGCGAATCTTCCTGATAATACAGATAGTCCTTGACTGTTTGTTTAGTGACCGTTTGTTCAGTGACCGTGCAAAGTTACAACTGAACTGAAAAAGTTGACTTCTGATTGGTTTTCACACTTAGGAGGGTTGCATGGTCCCATGATCATAATGTGGATACTTGGCAACTGGCATGTGTTGATGAGGGTTGCACTGTCTCCAAGTCATGTGATCACTTTGTGCAACCTTCTGACAGACAGGTGAAGCTGGCTTCCCCATTGACTTATAAACAACTGTGTTTCCAACTTAAGAATTTCGATGATTCGCTGAACAACTGTGTCAAGAAAAGTCATAAAATGGGACAAAACTCACTTAACTGTATTGCTTAGCAGCTGAGATTTTGAGCTCAGCTATGGTCGTAAGTCGAGGACTACCTGTAATGCAAATGAATCTGTGAACAGCCTGTGATCTGCTATGCCGGTCATCAGATGAGGATTTAAATGCATCTTTTCAGGGATTATATCCTTTTGCATTCAGTGTCAGACTAGTCTGATTGCAGATCTGCTTCTTTTGATGGATTACTGATTATCTGCCCTCTAATTGGCATTGATACTTAGCAACCACAAAAATAACTTTTCTTAGTGACAATTGTTTTAGGGAAGGTTAAGTGCAGTATTTCCTAACAATGGCTGTACTCATTTACAAAGTTGGCAGTTGAAAAATTAAAACATCTTTTTAAAAAATCAAAAGTACAATTAAATTTTCCAGCCAGGTGTGAGGAACTTATTCTCCAGATGTGCTTAATTGAAATGCACAGTTTTGCCAATGCTGGCTTAATGAACTGCAACAGTGAGGCCCTCAGATTTTCAGTATAAGCAAAACATATGTTCTTTAAGAAATTTAATATTATATTGGCTCTTTCCTAGTATGATTTGATGGCTTATTGTATTCAATGACTATTATTAAGTGTTGTACCTTATGATTCTTAATGAATGTATCTTTTCTTTTATGGACACTGAGAGCATTTGCACCAAGACAAATTCCTTGTGTGTCCAATCACACTTGGCCAATAAAGAATTCTTTTCTATTCTATTCTAAAAAAAACCCCATCAGATATCAGGTATATTTTCAAAATCGAGTAAAAGTTTTGAATTGTTTATTTTGTTCCATTCTTACTATCTTGTTATGTGTTCATAGGAATTTGATCAGATTCCAATATTCATGAAGAATGCTCCCACTGAAATAAATCCAAAACAAAATTCTGATCTGGCATGCCTTCAGTCTATCATTTTTGATGAAGAACAGAGTTCTGAAGGTACCCTTTTATACTACGTATAATATTTTAAGACAATACAGGTTATAATTTCCCTCTTTGGAATTGCATTGGTGGCTGAAACAATTCATACCAGACACTTTCTAAAAATAGTGATGTCTATTGTGTTTTCCTCATCAGAGCAAGCTAAGACTTATAAGAATGAAGGTAATGATTATTTCAAAGAAAAAGATTATAAGAAGGCTGTGATATCTTACACAGAAGGATTAAAAAAGAAATGCAGTGACTTGGAATTGAATACTGTACTTCATACAAACAGAGCAGCAGCCCACTTTTATCTGGGTAATGTGATGCATTCCAATTTGTACCTAGTTTTTGTAACCTTTTAATGAAAATATATTTCCCTTCTTCATTTGTTCTAATATTTATCTCTTCAGAGAATTCATTTTAATACAGTTAGCTTTGGTAAAGTAGAGT
The DNA here is from genome assembly GCA_004320025.1 of Laticauda laticaudata. NCBI lineage: Eukaryota > Metazoa > Chordata > Lepidosauria > Squamata > Elapidae > Laticauda > Laticauda laticaudata. The sequence goes on along the minus strand of BHFT01025197.1, from coordinate 6,708 downwards.
GTGTAGTGTTACAGTGGAAAATCAAAGCATCAGAAACTGCCCTGTACTATGAAATCAAAGATACACTTACAAAATAAACCTCCCGCAACATCAACATGGGTAGTTGGAGGGAGAGATCACATCATAATTTGCCCTAATCAATTAAAATAATTGTATTCCAATACTAAATTAGTCTTATAGCAGAACGGTTCAATTTTTTTCTTATGAAGATTGCACTATAGAGGCTTTGCATAGGTGAAACTTTTAAATTCAGGTTATATTTTGTTTAGGCAACTATCGTTCAGCTCTGAATGATGCTGTTGCAGCAAGAAAACTGAATCCCAGCCACCTCAAAGCAATCATAAGGGGTAAGAAACTCCACTATTGTTTTTGTGTTCAATTCTCACAGTATAATATAAGCTTCCATGTAATTAAGGGAGTTCTATTTATCAAAATAAAAGATATGGAGCAATGCATTCATGCATATTGCAGGGTGAAATATGAAATATTTTTGTGGAAAGTTAGAACCTTTCAGATATTAACTATATAGTTTTAAGGGTTGTTTGCATTTCTGGTCAGCAAGAGACAAACTAAATAGAAGCACTGGAAATTATCATCTATGGTAGTTTAATGATGAAAAATAGTCCCTCTGGCTTAGATAAATGGTTCAATCCCTCAATTGAGTCTTTACATCTCACCTTTATTTTTTTCTGGTACTTTTCTCCACTTTTGTCATTAAAAAACATGACCAACATTACTACATTTAAACATTGGCCTGTTTAAAGTATATTGTCTGCTATGGAATACAAGTATAAAAAAAGGTTGTACTTTTATAGGAGCACTGTGCCACGTGGAACTCAAGCATTTCTCTGAAGCTATAGCATGGTGTGAGGAGGGTCTGAAATTAGATCCACAGGAAAAAAAACTTCTGGAAATAAGAACAAAAGCAGACAGACTTAAGGTTAGAAAGGATTATAAATAAAAACATGTAGTCCCTCTGATAAAGAGTTTGGTGAAGCATTGGCTGCTCTTACACTATCACTACAGAATTTTATTTGTTTTGCAGCGTACTGAAGAGCGAGATTTGAGAAAAGCAAAATTTCAGGAAAAGAAGGAACAGTCTCAGAAAGTGGCCTTGCTTAAAGCTATTAAGGTAGCTGTGAAAAGAAAGCAACCCTTGAAATGTGAACTCCTCCTGATGTGTTTTAGATCAGGGATCTCCAACCTTGGCAACTTTAAGACTTGTTGGCTTGCTAGCTGAGGAATTTTGGGAGTTGAAGTTCTCAAGTCTTAAAGTTGCCAAGGTTGGAGAACCCTGTTTTAGATCCATGCCTCAAGCTGGATTGTTTTACTTTTCTGACCTAGGATCGAAACATCAAATTATCTCCAGTCCCCTCAGCAGATGAGATGGCCATATCAAAAGACCTCGCAGAGATGTCTTTAGATGGACTCAGTTCTGAAAGTGGCAGTGGGGCCAAAGTCTACCTAGAAGACACTGGCAGCCTTACCTGGGCAGTGCTCTTCCTGTATCCTGAGCATGGACAAACTGACTTCATTTCTGCTTTTCATGAAGAATCCAGGTTAATATTTCTCAAAGCGCAAAATAGCATATTAAATTGTAGGTCTAGTTTGTATGATTTATTCACGGTATTTTCCAATCCACCACTTGAGTGGTTTATGCCAGTGATATATAGAGGAATGAGTTTATGCGTGCTGGCTTAGCCCATTGTACATGTTGAAGTGGAATAGCAAATATATCTTGTTCTAGATATTTCAACCACAGTACTGTAGAAATAGGTTCTGATGAGCGGAGCACTCCTGTCATTCTTGAGGAACTCTGCTGTTCCCTTGGTGAAAAGGGAAATGGAATGCTTTCTTGGATCATTTTCAGCGATACTTTGTTTTGGTTGGTTGTTTTGTCTTTCTATAGTTGCACTTGGAGCAACATAAAATGATGACACTTGAGGCAATAGGAAGAGAAAAATTCTAGGGCTGTTTTACCATTCTGGGGAATATCAGAGAAGATATTTTAATCCTGTAAATCTCCCTTGTTCTACTCCTGGAATGTTTTTATGTTCTTTTCTATCAGATAATACCAAAACAGGAGTTTTTCCACCATACAGCATAAGCTATCAAGGTGAAACCTCATTTCAATAGTGAATCAGTGGTTCTGTTATTTCTTTACTGTATAAGACACTTTTGATTTTAGTAAAACAGCCTCAAAAGACAATGACATCCTGATCTTTCTTTGAAATAATATAATAGGAATATAATACTGAAGATTTTGATACCTGATGTTAGTTTTAATGTTGCTTTAATTATGTTGCTTTGAAATAACAGCAAAACATTGCTCAAGTTGAAGCACTATTTCACTAAATGCATTTTGTGTCTCAGATTTTCTGACCATTTAGTTGTTATGTTTGAAGAATCTCCTGCCTGGGATACAGAAAGAAAATATGTTCCTAAAGAACTAGAGGTACAAAAGTACAGTCAGTACTTGGACTTTTTTTTAAATGATATGTTCTTATCATTACATTAGAATTATGTTTCATTGGTATACATGTATGTATGTATTACATTGGATTCCTTGCTTACTCTCAATTGAGCTTTTTGGAGAAGGGATATTTTAAATTCTATGTCTATATTGCATAATAGATCCTAAGGAGCAGTTTAAAAATAATAATAATAATATGGTATCTTCATTAAGTTTCCATGAAGTTTGCATACTTAGGCCAATTTCATAATATGATCAGTTATTATTAATCTTAGACAAGCCAATATGGTGAATAGAATCTTTCTAAAAGAATTCCTTCTTGGTTGTCATAAATATCTTTTATTTCCAAAAAAAAGATTAAGCTTAGAAAGAATAACTCATTTTGAATGTGATGTATTTCAGTAGAGAAGTTCCAGGAAGTAAAATGAGTGGATGGAATTTTCTGCTCTCAGATGCGTGATCGCTACACATTTGGGTGATTTTAAAAGGAGTCTGGACAATTTTATGGAAGAATGAGCTATCAAAGATTCTTCTGATGGCTGTGGGTTACCTTCTGACTCATTGGTAGTCTATCTTCAATACCATCTATTTGGGACTAATAGCAGTGAAAAGGATCTGTTACTCATATCCCTGTTTTTAATCTTCCTGACCTCAACTCACTGATCACATGTGACACAATGCTAGACTAGATCGTCTCTTGACTTTGTCCAGTAACATTCTCCTTCAGTTCATTATCTTTAGTAGTTCTCAAGTTACTAAAAGCTCCAGACTTCTCACCCACCTTTATATAACCAGAACAAAATAATTAAGTCTTCAGTTTCTCATCAGCCAATTAATTGCTTGTTTGTTTTTTAAATAAGTTCTGCCTCATCTGTATAATGTATTAATCTCATGTGTTATTTTTTTTTCTCCTACGACAATGAACAGCTTTATTTTGAGGATGAAGAAAGAGGAGATCTATACCAGATAAACCCAGAAACCACATTGTTAGAGGTATTGCAGCACAAAAGGTGAGGTGTTCAACTATGACTTGGGTGGTGGTGTTGCTGCTTTTTTATTTTTTTATTTATTGACCATCCAACTCTAATGGCTTCTGGGCAACATACAAAACTAGAAAAAAACATAAAAGCAACTGAGGACATTTTATTAACCTTGACTTTCAGAATGGAATGCAATCAAAATTTGATTGCAGAAAACTTATCATCTGTATTTATTGGTGATTAGAAGCTTCTTATGGATTTTTTGCATGAAAACAAAACAAACCAAACATGATTTATAATAAAGCTTATAGAATGATGTAACTTTATGGAGATAGATTGTAACGTAATTGTACTTGTAATTGGTTTGAAGAATATCAGAAGTCACTTCCTTATATCTTTTTTAGTTCTTTTCTAACTCTCTTTAACTTTTTTCTTTTCTTGTGTTTTTTGCTTTCATTTTCTTTTTTCTTCCTTATTTTATATCATTGGTATTAGTTTTTATTTCAAAACTTGTAGTAAAAATTATATACAAAAAATACCCTACTGTTGAAAAGCATAGGATTATCAACAATACGTTATTAAAGTAAAGAAGCAGTACAGAACTTAGCCTGTGTTGTATAGTATGTACCAGCTCACTTAGCTAATATATTTCATTGAAGTTTTCCAAACATAGTTTTAATATTTCCGGACATTTGTTTAATGGTTCCATATCACAGCACTATAATGGCTGGCTAGTTTCCCAGCAAGCCTTTAGTTTCAAAATAGTTACATAAATAAAACAAAAAAAGATGGAGAAAATCCTATAGTTTTTCCTACCTATATTTCTATAGGTACACCTTGCCACAGAAGGAATGGCAAGCAACCCCTTCCTTTCTCAGTTGCATTGTGATGTCTAACACATCTCTGAAGTGAAAATGTTCAGATCAGCGGTCACCAACTGGGGGCCACAGCTCACTGGTGGTCTGCGAGAAAATTTTGGTGGCCCACAGAGAAATGTCACCCCCAGAGCAGCCCCCAAAGCAATTAATTCAGGCTGCACAGAAAAAAAAGGCTGCATTGCCCATGTGGCCTGTGGGAACCCACCTTGCCCACTCACTCCTTACCTTGCAAACTTGTTTGCTAAGTTGGTATTTTTCTTTTTTCTGACCATCAGCTGTTCTACTGTGCCAGGAGAGTTAGTTTAGCTAGAAAGCATTCGATTTCTTGCTTTCTAGCTAATCTTTTATCTAAAAATCTAAAATTATTTGATTTCTTGCTTTCTAGCTAATCTTTAGATCTTCTTCCTTTGGAGGTTCTATTATTCAGTTGCAGACTCAGATAGCCGATGGCAGAAACACTGATCTCTCTAAGTGATTCTGTGATTCTGTGAGCAACTCAATCTGCCTGCCTGCTTTTTTTTTCAATATTTACATACATGGAATGTTGTGAGTTAATTTTGTGAGTTTGCAAGAAAATTTTATGCGACAGACTGAGCTAGCCGATGACAGATAGATCTCTCAATGAATCTGTGATTCTTTGAGCAACTCAATCTGCCTGCCTGCTTTGCCTGATTTTGGGTAAAAGTTGCTCTTTTCTTTATAAAAAAAAATCAATATTTACATAGATGGTGTGTTGTGAACTTAATTTTGTGAATTTGCTTGCAAAACTCTTTCTCTCTCTGTCTATCTATGTCTATCTGTCAAGAATCTCTGTAGGTGAAGCATCTCTATATACTGGGATAGCCTACTAGTTTCCTTCAAAAATCAAAGTCTCTTGCATATAGTCTGAACTACACTCCATCAGAACAGGTTTTCCAATGCTAATCCCCCTCAGAAGTGTTGTAATTAGGCTCCCATTATTCTGAATTCAGTACAAGCCTAGATATTTGGGGCAGGAGTTTATGGGAGCTCTACATAACCTGAAAACCATCTGGTTGGGAAAAGTTGATCTAACCTGTGGGTTTGTAGAAGTAGCTAACAATTTGGAATTACAAAAACAGTCATTATTATAAAGCAAACATTTTCAAACACCAATCTAGATTTTTCTTGAATATTGTTCAATATATAAGGTAGCTAAGAGCAGAAAATGACTTTCTAAATAATATTTTTCAGGTACTTTGTAAAAGCTGGAACTCCTGCCTTTTTAGTCCTGGTGAAAGATGCTCCTTTCTCTAAAAGCTATTTATTTGGGAAGACAGTTCATCAATGAACATGAATTGGGATGACCTCAGCAAGAAAACAAAGACTCAGCTGTGACTTTCTTCTTACCATTTATGCGATGTCCTAAATTGGAATGTTTTCAGAATATATATTTTTCTGTAACAATTAGTATTAAGAAAAGATGAGCATATATCAGGAGACTAAGAGCCATGTTCGCGCAGTGATTACGATGCAGTATTGCAGGGTAATTCTGCCAACTGCCAGCAGTTCGAATCTCACCAGCTCAAGGTTGATTCAGTCTTGCATCCTTCCAAGATTGGTAAAATAAAGATGCAGATTGTTGCAGGCAAAATGCTGACTCTGAACCGCTTTGAGAAGACTATAAAGCACTGTAAAGCGGTGTATAAGTCTAAGTGCTATTTCAACTATACTTTTAACTTTTCCTCTCTGTTTGAATAACTAAGCTGCCTTATTTCTCCTTTCAATAAATTAAAACAGTAAAATAAAATAAATACGTTGCCCATGGCATTTAAAGTATCAGACTATTTTGCATGAGTGAAGCAACTTTTTGGATATTGGCTAACCTATTAAAAATTCCCAATATTAGAATTTCCATTTATAGATTTATGAAACCATTTGGGTCTGGGTTGCATTTTTCATACTTACATTGAGTCTGCATTATGGGATTTAACAGACCCTATAATTTACAGCTTTTCTCCTGTTCAACAAATAGTTTCTTGGGATGGCTGAGATCAAGGTACAGTTTATCTATGTCTTGTCTTTTAAAAAGGAAAACAGGAATGAAGAGCTGAGCACTCTGCAATTATATTGGATTTTTGTTCTGCTAAGAACAAATGAATATACTGGGGGAAATAGAGGTCAAAATAAAGGATGGATCATGATAATTTATTTGTAGCCTGGCCCTACTTGTCATTTTAGGTGACTCACCTAAATAATAAAATCCAAAGGAACAAATTACTAACACTTATCTGAAAAATGTAAACTGTAGATATTAAAGAAGTTTTTTTAATCTCCTAAACTGCTAGAAGGAAGGTAAAGGCTAGGTCCCACTGGCCGACGGACGCAAAACGTATGCATAAAGGACACAGCGGATGAG